>JAUELF010285124.1:0-10269 GCA_031471495.1 Clinocardium nuttallii | reverse complement strand
GTTAACAAGATTTTCCTTAAATTTGACCTAGTGACCTAGTTTTTGACCCCACATGACCCAGTTTCGAACTTGTCCAAAACTTGATGGAGATGAATGTTCTGACAAACTTTGATGGTGATTGGATGTAAAATTAAGTCTGTAGAGTGTCAACAAGGGTAAATGTTGACGACGCACGCCGGACGGACGCCGGACAAAATTTGATCCAAATAGCTCACCTTGCACTTTGTGCATAGGTGAGCTAACAAAAAATGAAAAGGATTTTAGACTAACCTGTTTGATTAAGGGACGCCCCATCCCCACTACTTCGATGTGTCTGTGGCGTACTGATAACATCACTATCCTTCCGCCGTAACGTATTGCTGGGTCGACGTGGCTTACTCGACCAACAACAAGAGCACAGATACTTTGGAAAGAATTCAATGTTTGAAAGTTTCTTGCGAAACATTTTGTTTTTGTTAATTCACATCCATTTTATAATTCACAGTTTGAAGTTTGTTGAGTATGAACACTTTATACAAAATACACCCATTTATCATTTAAGTAAAATGTGTAATTGATTTCTGATATGTCAGATTTGATACTTAATGTATTAAATTATTCAAATAATAAACAATTTCTCCTTTTGTCACCATCAGTTTACTACTTTATTCATTAGTTATACTTTCATTTATACAGATTTTCCATACTTTTGCTTACATATTATAAAAGTCATCTGCTGTAGATTTGCACGAATATCATCTTAAGTTGTCTGCTGCAGGTGACTAAAGAAATGTGTGTTTATGTGTGAAATCATCTTAAGTTGTCTGCTGCAGGTGACTAAAGAAATGTGTGTTTATGTGTGTTTGTTTGATGTTTGGTCACATGCTGATTTTAACAATTTTTCAGTTATATATAATTGAATGTGTAATTTCCAGTAATACTGGTCCTTTTATTTCGACAGCAGTGAGTCTGAGTTGTAATGCTAACCCCGCAGCCCTGAGCGCCAAGGTCGAAAGATATTTTTCGACATATTTCCAAGAGGGAAAGCGTTTAAAACTCCTCTATATAATTCTATGTCACCATAATCTATTCAGACATTGATGGAGTCACATCAATTTTTGAAGACAGAGAATTAGATTAACCCTTTCCCACATAAAACACATTGGCAGCAGAAAACATTGAAGCCAAACTGTTGAGAACCTCTATAAATTAAAGTTAAATTATTGAATAGAGTTGGCAAAAAGAGAAATTGCTCCACATGAGTTACCTTTCTCCCTTTGCCAAAATGTTTTTATTGTGTGCTGTAATGGCCTCAGAAAGTAAGGGTAAACATTTTTGATCTTGATTAACTATGTTCAGGGACTTTAACCCTTTCTGTCAAAAAACAAAATGAAAATGACTTTGAAAATGTATGTATATAAAAAATCTCCATATATGATCTAGAAGTGTATATTAAAATTAAGTCCTTATAAGCATATTTATTTCTCTCACGCCACTATATTTTAGAAAGTCATCTGCTGCAAATGCATCAAAATAAGTCAATATTTGAAAAAGGTTTAATCAAATAAAATGAGGATGACAATATCATAAAACCATTGTTCATGACTTGAATCCAGTGTAAGTAACACACAAGGTATTTAAAACTCCTCAATTTCTTTTTTAAACACTTTCCCACATATAACAAATCTGAAGCAGATGACTGGGAAAAGTATCGAGGAATAAAATGAACAGTTTAAATTAAAGTATAAATATTGAATAGAGTGGAAACAGTATAGCAAAAGGAGAAATTGATCATCATGAGCAATTTCTCCTTTCGCTACCATGTTTCCAATATGAATCTGCTGAAAACACTTTTTTATGTCAAAAATACATTACCAGTCATTTAATACCTGATATATATTCTCAATACCCTTAACTCCATCCAGAAGAATCTGCGCAGCCTTGTGTAGCCCTAACGCTTGTGTGATATACAGGGCCCCCTTGTTAAATACCAGTGCACATGCTCAGACGCGTCACCTTTAATTTCTGGACACACCACTTCAGCTTCGGCTGGCCATGTTCTGGGTATGGTGGAACGGATGGTAGCTTCAGATACTCATTGTTCTTCAGGGAAACGAAGATCTTTGGAGCAGACTATGTGGAAACAGTGATGGACAGAGAGATCTGCCATCCACTGAAAGGCATTTTGACACCGGGCAATTGGGTGTTTTTGGACACAGTCAATTGCCCACCGGTATTATGTTGAATTACAGCCATTTGGGAACCGGGCAATGTCTTTATGCATGACCATTCAGGCATCGCTACCTGGGGCACCGAGCAACCGTAAAATACTTACGGTTTCAGTCTGTCTGGCACCAGGCAACCATTCATATCTGGAACACCGGGCATTATGCAGTGAGTACCAATATCCAACCATCTAGCATCTGTTATCCCGTCGGACTAAATCTCCTGGTCTTCAGGGGGAAGAGAGTAGGTCTCTAGAGACTACACTCTTTCCCAGTTCCAACCCCCGTTTCAATTAGTGAAACGGGTCCATGATAGATGGTTTACACCAGCCTCCCGGGATCAGCAGCACCCACTTTATGGAAATCTACTGCTCCCGGAAGGACAACTCTCAAAGAGGCAGTCATTTGATAGGCAAGCCCTAGAACAGACTCTCTCGGTGAACTCTGGGAAAGGGAGGTCGGGACCATGGCATACGGTGAGCTCGGCCCGACTATCAATCCTGTGCAACATCTCTCTGCTGTGGGAAGGGGGTCCATACCACAGGATCAATATCAGAACATGTATTCTTCACAAGAGTCCATGTTTGAGTCAAACTTTAGGCTACCACTTCCCAAACCGGTTAGGATTAAACCTTCACGTCATAGGGCACATCCCTCACCCATCTCTTTGTCTGACGAAGTCTCTACAGCAGGCCATCAGTGAGGTGTTTAGGGTGGTACCTGATACGCTTTGCCCAAGCTTTGAGGAATTTTATGCAGGTGTTCACACCTCAGCATTTACTTCCACAGGCGAACAACGTGGGCAGGTTGTTGGAACAACTACAGGCAACCAGATCACTTAGCCTGGGGAGTTCAGCCGTCTCTTTCTCTAAGGAGTTATTCCCTGTTAATGTGCCAGCCTTTAACGGTGAAGCGTCCTCTCTGGGACTGACTGTACTCACTTTGATTGCGGTTACTAGTAAAGTACTCGAGAAGTGGGAGGCCAGAGCGCGACTTGAAGTCACGGTTTCTTCCCATGATGACCATTTTGCAATAGCTCTGGCTGTTACTTAAAGAGGAAAATGTCTCTAGCATAGGTGCTAAAAGAATATTAGAGGCATTCAACAAGGGTTATCGGCATCTGATGGCACAATTATAGCTCACCTCCGAGTCCTTTGTGCTCAGGTAAGCTAAAAATTATAATCAGCAACTCTAGAGCCACAGGATAATGAAGTACCAATAGGAAAATGAAAGTCTGAAAATCCAAGTGGAATTCCTGATCCACATCAGTTGGGAACCAATTGTGTACAGCAATCATAGAATAACACTGATGATTTACTGTGCATGGCTTCCGGCTTTATATCATAACTCTTCCCACATGCAGACACATTTTGACATGTTTGCAGGAGATGATATTTTAAAATGTTTCTGCTAATTAAAAATTTCTTCATCATGAGAAATTCCTCCTTTTTCCATATTTTTTCAACCCTATTCAATTATTCTGCTTCCATTAATAGAGTTTTTCAATATTTTGTTTAAATTCTTGTATATGGGAAAGGACTAAACTAGTATTAGTTATCAAAAATGTGTATCAATTAAATAATACCTGTTTTTCCATACTGTATTTAGTTATCATAAATGTGTATCAATTAAATAATACCTGTTTTTCCATCCTGTATTAGTTACTGAAGTCCTTAAATTAAAGATTCATACGGGTGCTGTTTTTCAAACTATTCTCAAAATCTTCTATTACTTAGTTATTTAGATCCTGATCAAGCTGCATTGATTTGCAGGCTGATCTGGCATTAAAGTGATTGCACATGCTCTAATGTTGGTATTCCTGGAGCTGACAGCTTATCTAAAGTAACAATCGTTTCCAATAAATAACGTCAACGTCTGGCAAATACAAAGTGATATTTTAATTTGCACAGTTATGTGAGAAATTGTCCTTCTCGCCATTTCAAGTAATAATTAAATACACAATTGAATTTCCAGAAAAGCTTGGGTGTCAGACAGTGTTCACTGCTTCACATAAAACAGCTGTAACTAATCATTATAACAAGATGTAGTTACATCCATTTTGCGTGAAGCCTACAATTTTCAGACAAGTGGAAAGATGCAAAGAGGTCTTGCTGGATTATGCTTACAGTGAAGATCAAGATGAATCACATTGCATAATGTACATTCTTAGAAGAGCCTGTGACACAGTCCTATTAACCCTATCCCACATACAGATGACTTTCAAAACATCAAGCAAGAAATATAAATTGAATGATAGTATAATCCTTTAATGGAGTTGAACAAATTATGGCAATTAAGGTGTCTTCTACAGATGCATCTTAATCCATCTGCAACTGCAAGTGGGAAAAGATTAATTATAATTCATAATGTTGTTACTTTGGGAATTTAGAATTACAAGAGGGCCATGATGGCACTTGATTGCTCACCTGATTTTTCTTCCTTCACTTTAGCCATGTAAGCCCCTAGCGGCCATAGTTTCCGACAAATCAACTTGGCTTGAAAGGATCTGATAGAGGGTCACCCTAGGAACATTTCTACAAAATTATTTGAAAATCGGCCTAACACTTTCGTCAAAGAAGATTTTTAAAAAAAATTATTTGAAAATCGGCCTGACACTTTCGTAGGAGAATTTTTTTTAAGTTTTCACAGTAGCCATATAAGGCAAAATAGCGCCGCCCCCTGGCGTCCATGTTTTTCGAACAATCAACATAGCTTTGAAATCGGCCTGACACTTTTGGAGGAGAAGATTTATTAAATGTTCACTATATAGCCATATAAGGCAAAAAAGCCCCGCACCAACCCTTTTCCCTCTCCCAGCCATGTTTTTCACACCAATCAATATGGGTTCAAGGAATATGATAGAGGGTCTTCCAAGGAACATTTCTACAAAATAATTTGAAAATCTGCCAACCAGTTTGGGAAAAAGAATTTTGAAGTCTTTATCATTTCTTTGCTATGGAAACCAGAATTCTGCATGCATCCCAAAAATTGATGGAATTCTGGTGAGATCATTAAGAGGATGCTTTCTGTGAAGTTTCATCCCTTGAAATAACATTTACAAAAATACTTGTATTACACATATTTTGAGCCTCAATGATTTGGATATTTGTGATCAGTGCAGATCAAGATCAGTCAAATTATTCCTTATATCTGACTTGATGCTATTCTAAAGAAGCAGCGTGACCACAAACAACCATGATTAGACACCTGCACCATTAACCTTTTCCCAAATACGACAAATCTGCAGCAGATGATTTTGAACAGTTTTTATCTAACAAATAGAAAATCCCTATAATTGAATGAATAACCTATGACTAAAAGTTATCCTGTATGTCAAATATTCTTTTGTAGCTAGGAGCCAAATTAGTTCAGATGAAAGAAAATTTAGGTCTCCATGGTAGCCCTTACTTTCTTAGGTTACATTTTTCCATTATTTGCTCTATCTTCATTCCTAGCAACAACAAATTATTCTGAATTTCCTAAAATTTCCCCCAAAATGCATGTGATCAATGTCTACACTATTTGACTGTCGATGTAGACTCTGATCAGACATCCAGTTGCAAACATGGCAGCTTTTTTTTGTTAACACCATCGAATTAACAGATTTCCTGACATGAAATGTTAAAAATCTGTGAGAATGTTGTAAGAATGCTTAGTAATTTCCCCTTTGGCAACAATGTTTTCAACTATTTTTAACAATCAAGCTATCTTTCATGGAGAATTTTCAGGTTTTAGTCCCCATGTTGTCAAAGTCGTCTGCTGCAGATTTGCTGTATGTGGGAAAGGGTTAAAACACCTTTCAATGCTGAATTTTTAAAATGGACATGCCCAGTTCTGCAAAGGTTCATAGCCAATAAGCAGATGCTTTAAAAAGGATTAGAAAATAAAATTAATTATCAGTTAAACAGACTCATCTGGTTTGTAATACAAAAAAATAAGCTAGAATACGAAAGGGAAACCAGACAAAACTGTAGGGTAACAGGAGTTTTGTTTTCAATATTTTCAAAGGGCAACATTTTAATATCAGTGATTTTTATGACAATTCCTTATGCTATAAAGTTTCAATATATTTTTTTATTGTTTTTATCACATAAGTCGACATTAAAATAATTTTATTGTTTTTGATTTATATTCTCTTATCAGTGAAAGGCAATATTTCTTTGATACATTATCATGATGCCATATACATTCTAATTTACTGTATAATGCAATAGTGATATATAAGGGGAAGTGACCAATCTAGTCACCATTGTTGGTTTATGCCAGATGTACTAATTTACGTTAGTACACCAGGTACAAAATTACTCCTCAAACTGCTTTGCTTGTACAACAAGAGGGCCAAGACAGCCAAGATGGCCCTAAATTGATCACCTGAGTGATAGTTTAGTAGCAAATGCTAATATCAGAAAAAGTTTGATCAAGAATAGGAATGAAACTGCAAGGAGCGGACAATGTAAATGACACAGCTTAACTGTCAAGGACATTTGTAATTAGACATAATGTCTTAATTTGAAAAAGGACAACCAAAGAAACAATCCTGTGAAGATTGGTTGATATGAAGTTAATTTAGCCCCATGTTTAACGCCACCTGGTTGCTATGTCTTTCAACCAACAACATGGCATGAAACAAATGTACAGGGTCACTGAAGGAACAGTTCTGCACTATTATCCTGAAATCAGACAAGCACTTTCATATGAAGGTTTTACACTTCCACACTCTTGATTAAATTGTCTCCAATATTAGCAGTTACACATTTATGCTACATAATAATCACTAAGGTGAGCGATTCAGGGCCGCGATTGCCCTTTGGTTTGTCAAACTAGAAGCTTGCATTCAAGTTTATTTAGCAGACACTTAAAGTAAAGTATAATATTGTAGATGAACCACCAGAAAACCATTCAAAACTGTTTCAGTAGATTACACATCAAAAGTTACTGTTATCATTGTAAACATAGATTGCATACTCTGAGTGTATCAGTTGGTCCAGTACATTCAATAAATAGGTAGATAGTACTGTACTAGCTGTCATGAATATCCATAGAGCTGTTTGGTAATATTATCCTTAAAACAGTACCATGGGGACCGAATGATATATTCAGAATTGGGGTCAATTCATTTTCAAAAGGATCAACAAGAATTTATGATGTTAGAATTATTTCATTCTGGCCTGATGCATCATTACTTGTTTGTCATGGTCGGGCATATTTTAGATATCTGCATCTCCCCTTAAACAATCACAATTCCACCTTTAGTACTTTCAGTACTTTGATGAAGAGATTTTTGCTTAAGGAGAAATTGCTCACAATGACTAAGATTCCTTTTGCCACAATGTGGTCACATGTATTCAATAGTTGAACATTACTCAAACCGTTGGGTACTTGTGATGAGTGTAGAAAAAAGCTGTCCGTGCTTCAATATTTTTCGCGTCTGTATATGTATTTTGACCTATCTGTAATAAACAACTTTTGATAAAATTCTTGCAAAAGGATTAGTTGCTCATAATAAGCAATTTCTCTTTTTGCAAAAGTATTTTCAATATGATTCAATAATAACACATTCATTAAATGCAACTACATGTAGATGTTTCTAAAGTCAGCTTAGTTAAAAACTTGTTGTTAGACGCCTCTTTGACAATAGCAGCAGATAACTTTTGAAAACATTGTGGCCAAAGGTGATATTGCTCATGATGAGCAATTTCTCCTTTGGCCAAAATGTTTTCAACTTTATTTAACAATAAAGCTATCCTTTATTGAGATTTTTCAGGTTTCTGTCATTAAGTTTTTAAAGTCGTCTGCTGCAGATTTGGTGTATGTGGGAAAGGAATAGGAAGACTTGCTATTTCCTGCAGAATATCAAAGAGGAATAAAAAATTAACAAACCCCATTTATCTGTCAACTCTGATGAAAGCCAATACCTGCATAATATAGTCTAATTTCAAAAAACATCTTTTATTCATATACAAATAACTGTTGTATAGTATAGTCTGATCAAATGTTGATTCAACCCTTTCCCACATAGAGATGCTTTCTGACACCTCTGCAGCGGACGACTTTTTAAAACATTGTGGCAAAAAGAGAAATTGCGTGTAATAAGCAATTTATTCTTTTTCCTTTATGTTTTTCAACTCTTTTTAAGGAATGGAGAGATTTGTGTTTCAATTTCATGGAGGTATGGAAAAAAGCCCTGATCACTCACTATGAAATCGCGAAGGGGTTTTTCATAGAATGTGTGAACAGGTTTTTTTCCATACCTTCATGAAAACGAAAGAAAAAATCTCCATTCCTTATATTTTAGCATAAATATGGCTATTACAGTGAGTAATAAATCATAATTGTATTTTACAATTTTCTTTAATACATGTGTATAGCACATCAAACATTAGTACTATTTTTTATAGGTTTCTAGATCTCCAATAAAGAATTATATAACACGGACGAATATTAAAGATGATGTAGATCCCCATCTCACCACACCTAAACCAATAAAACTGCAGTATTTGAAGTAGTACCGATCACCAAGGTTAATTTTGTTGTGAGGTTATGAAAAAAATATCTCAGCCAATCACAGACAAGCAACAGTGGTGAATACAAACAAATCTAAAATATTAAATAATGATTTCTTCATTTATCGAGATTTTTTATATTCAAGAAAATATTTGTCTGCTGCAGACAAGCTGTATGCGGGCAAGGGTTAAACCAAGTGTTAAGAGTTACAAGGTGATTGCTTTTAAAACTTTGTTACTTGACTTTAACATATACATTTCGTTTTTTGTACAAAAAATAGAAATGTCGTCAAACGTACCACAACATTTTTGTTTAAGTCTGGTGAACGATCCCAGTCATGCAAATGATTATTCACTGCTTTCAAATTACATTAGCGTCATATTAAAGGAATCTATGCAAAGTCGTGAATTAAGTACAGAAACGGTTGAACATTATAGATATGCATTGATCAAAATCAAATGTGGACATTCCAATTACGTCAGATGGTAATAGTTCATACTGTCGACATGGAAATAAGTTCAATCGAATACAAATCGATCTATTTTATATGTTAAACAAAAAAAAATTAAATCTTGCATTTCATGCACCTGTAGTTCATCTCAATTTTAATTTGTATGAAGATAGCTATAACCATTAGTTAGTAACATAGAAAAGACAACTTGACATTGCCTTCCTTCAATATTCCAGGCATCAAACAATTGTTAAAATATGTAGTTCCAACCATTTTGCTTGAAGTCATTAAAATGTTATTGCAGGTCTCGTCTCATCTGAATACTTTCAAATCTTGGAGCAATTTATAACTTTTAAATTCATAACACATTAAATTATATATAAAAAGGAAATGGCTATTTTTTCCAAAAAGAGAATAAATAAGCAGGATTTTGAAATAACAGCATGCATTTCAGATTTTCCAAATTTTCATGTTTTAAACCCTTTCCCTCAAACGACAATTCTGCAGCAGATGACTTTGAACATATTTTGTCAATAAATAGAAAATCTCTAAAATTAAATGGATAACCTATGACTAAATGTGGAAAACATTGTGGCAAAAGGAGAAATTACTCAAAACGCCGTCTGCTGCAGAGGCGTCAGATTTTAAGCGTCTATATGAGGGAAAGGGTTCAGCCAGCCTTTCTGAAAATTTTGCAAAACACTTTTATCTACAGTTTAATACAGTTTTCTGTGTTAAAACAAGAGGGCCTTGATGGCCCTGGATTGCTCACCTGATTTTTCCCCCTTTAGCCATATAAGCCCGGCCCCCCTGGCAACCAGTTTCCGACCAATCAACTTGGCTTGAAGAAATCTGATAGAGGGTCAGGAACATGTCTACAAAATTACTCGAAAATTGGCTTTCAGGAGAAGATTTTTTAAGTTTTCACTATAACCATATCTCGCAAAATAGCCCGCCCTGTGGTGGCCATGTTTTTCAACCAAACAACATGGCTTGAAGGAATCTGATAGAGGGTCACTTAAGGAACATTTCTACAAAATTATTTGAAAATCAGTCAGAAACTTTTGTAGGAGAAGATTCTTTAAGTTTTCACTATAGCCATATTATAAG
>JAUELF010285113.1:0-10270 GCA_031471495.1 Clinocardium nuttallii | reverse complement strand
TGGTAATTCGGCTATACTGTTGTACGAGTAATCTTAGACACACACTTACTGTTGGTAATTCGGCTATACTGTTGTACGAGTAATCTTAGACACACACTTACTGTTGGTAATTCGGCTATACTGTTGTACGAGTAATCTTAGACACACACTTACTGTTGGTAATTCGGCTATACTGTTGTACGAGTAATCTTAGACACACACTTACTGTTGGTAATTCGGCTATACTGTTGTACCAGTAATCTTAGACAAACATCCGGGCAGTTGATGCAGACCCTTTATAACGCCTTAGACAGAAACAACATTTGAACAAATGATCGTAAAATGGCTCATAATGAGCAAAGTTGTCAAAAATATAAAAAATAATATCCTTTCATTTATAGATATTTCCATTGTTTTGCCTTGTTTTCAAAGTCGTCTGATATAGAATTGTTTTATGTGGGAAATGGTTTAACACTAAAGTAAAAATCAACAAGCGGTGGAACGTTTCAGCTATCACAATAGCTATAGGGCACATCGAGCCAGCTTCATTTGAAATATCTGCTTTTTTCGAAGATAAACATTGCAGTTAGACACCTTCTTCTTTAGAAACAGATCCGTCATGTAGGCAGGTTTTGTACTCGCATAACCCTTATCCTGCTGTACACCAATTCTATTTTAGAATAGATAATTTGCGAACAATGTTGACGAAGATCAGCCTGCCCATACTAATTAATTGCGATCTGATCTACGTTTGCGTCTGACGTATTGATAACTATCAATACTTCTATAAGTGTATGCAGTAATTTGCAAACAAATAGCCCTAAGTAAAAAATGATGCCAATAATAACTACATTGCACATTAACCATTTTCCGCTTAAAACAAATCAGCAGCCAGGAGATTCTACGTATGGAAAATGTCCGCCATCGATGAGAGTTGAAAACATCGTTTCAAAAGGAGAAATGGCTCATTGTTGAGTAATTTCACCTATTGCCACTTTGTTTATAAACATAGATCGACACAGTGCTTTCACAGTAACAGTTCCATTGACTTACTTTAAAAAGTCGACCGCACTTTAACAAATTGCTTCACATGATATTTCAAATGTTGTCTAATTTACAATCAACAGATGAACACGTTGAACAATCTTGAAAACTGGAAGATATTTTTGACGAAGAGTTGAACATATTGCAATTAAAGGTGTAAAATTGCTCGTTTTAAGCAATTTCACCTTTTATTGCGATGTTTTCAAATGTCGTCATTGTTAAGATGATAAACACACCAACGTATCGACTGGCCAGTCGCTCATACATACAGTAAACTACAGACTTTTCTTCCTCTTCTACAGCATTGTGGCAAACACAGAGACAATCCTTTCGTTGAGCTACGTGCAATGGTCTGCCGCATATGCAGATGGATTAATCTTCTTTATCTTTGAGCCGTAATGAAACAAAGTAATTAGAGAAATTTCTTTCATTTGCCCGCGGGAGACGCTTGAACTTACTTTACGTCCCCTCATCAATTTTTCGTTTCATTAAGAAAAGCAGAAACACAGAAACAGTAGTGAAGGAACAACATAATTAAAAACGGAGACAGCGTACCACTGCAAATTTACGACAATAAAAAAAGTGGAATTGCAAAACATTCTAATCTGAAACAGCATATGGCAGCTATCGTTTGAATAGGAATAAATTAACACCACAGAGAAATTAAATACTAGTATTCAATCACAGTTTTATTTCGAATTTATTAAATCAAGACGAAGTCACTTGAAAAACTCCCGTCTTATAGTTTCTTTCTATAATTATTTACGATGGAATGTATTTCACGTTAACGTGTATTTGGTTAAAATTAATAAGCTTCATATCAAATATTTGGTCATTGTTAAACGCAAAGACTCTGATCATATTATGTGTTTGTATAAGCCGATCAGGTCCTTAATGTGTCCAAAAATGCAGTCAGACGCACTTTAAGTGACTCGGTTTTATTTCTATTAAACCCAGCCGAAATGATAGCATTAAGCCTATGATCTATGCACCTGTTTAGTGTCAGCTATCCTTGGCTTGGCGTTGGAGCCGTTTAATGGTGTTTGTAGTAGGGTAAACACTATTGAGAAGTACTGTAATACTTTGTCCTCCTATTGTTTGTTTCACAGCATTCAACGGTTTTAGATTATATTGTCGTTCACTCCAGCAAGATTTCTGTGGCACAAACATTTACGAAAAATAAAAGGTAATACTATAACAAGCAAAATGAACGAAAGGGTCCCAAATCCCAAAACTAGGTCACGTGACAATAGATTGGAAGTTTTAATTTTCATTTAATGGTGGGTTCCACAGGGTTTCACATTGTGAGGGAGGCCGTAAATTCGAGCATTTGTCAGGAGGTGCGCTGGGACTTGGGAGTTAATGGTTATAAATTATAGGTGTACACAATATGGTGTTAGCAGGGTAGTTTTAATTGAACGTCTGTCTGGCTTTTCTCTATAAATGCAACCGTAATCGTCGCAGTTGTTTTGGTCTAAAATGAAGAAAAAACCTGCAAGGTAATAGTACGCCTTCGCATTCCTACCTTTGTCAGTCATAATCGCGTGGCTGTATTCAACACAAACATCTCTAAAACACCTCCAATAGCCCGCCATATATAGGCGTATGAGAGATGAACCACTGATGCTATTATTCTAGATTATCGCTGGCTTGCGGTTATTGAAGGAGCTTGAAAGAGGCTTGAGTCTTCAATGTTTATAATGTAGATATGCAGTCTGTTTCTACGTTATATATGTGGGTAGTTTGTATGCAGTCTGTTTCTACGTTATATATGTGGGTAGTTTGTATGCAGATGGACACTCCAGGCTGTTTCTACGTTATATATGTGGGTAGTTTGTACGCAGATGGACACTCCAGGCTCGTGACTTTGTGGATGCACAAGCTCGCCCAAGTAAGCAAAAAAACAAACAAACACAAAACCAAATTTGCCTGGTATGGCTCATATCTAGTTGCTAGATGCAGTTAAGTATTTATGTGTAAAGTTAGCGGAATGTCGCTGCTGTTTTTATTCAACATTACACTCAAAAATGCATTTAAAGGTTGTATTTCTCAGACATTTGAGCATCACTATACCATACTTAAAACTTATCTATTTTAAAGGCGTTCATCTTATATTAATCACTCTCAGTGTCTCATGTGTCCAGACCAGTACTCGCGTAATTTGTTTTGTAAAGTTTAGACGGTGTCACATTTTTTTTTATCGCGCACCTTTCCCGGAAGTAGTTATTCCGCATCGGATAGCAGGAAATCAACATCAAATTCAATCAAAATTTAATTTCGTTCGTGAATTCGTTTTATCCTAGCATTTTGTCGTTTGACCACCTAGTGTTTTATATAACTACAAGTATTTAATGATTTATTTAATAATTAAATAAAATGAATAACTAACAAACACTACCTGCTATTGAGCTGGTTTCTCGGATTTTCTGTCATTTCTGTCGTCTTATATCTTGCAGCTTTCGAGTAGTTTTTGCATTAACCACCGACACACTTAGACCAACCTCTGATTGTTAAAATCGTTTTGTTTTCAGTTTTGTTTTGTTTTGTTTTATTTGATTAATTGGAAATTCATGGACCTCGAATATAGCTCTCGTTATGGAAGTATTTCAAATACTGGCTTAAGTATAGCAGCATTACGCCCTGTGTCATAGAAACATACGATTGTGTACAAGTTTATACATGAGTGAAATGCCATAAGGAAATACAACTTTGCGTTTGAAATAGTGAACACCAAATGTTATTCAATGCAGTTAAAACATTGTGACTATATGAACTATTTCTCCTGATGAGCAATTTCTTCTTTTGCGACAATTGTGTCGAAAGTCGTCTCTGCTTGGGCGTCAAAAAGCGTCTACATCTAGAAAATGTTCATTGTGACGTTATGGCATCTGCGTAATGTATCGACCAGATCAGCTTGCACCGTCCGCGCATACTGACCCGGGCCGACACATTCCGTCCCCGAGTGAAAGAGCAATAATTCCTGAAACAGAAAATCCACAGGAACCTATAAAGTAGGAATAAAGGAGAACTCGATCGGCGATAACATGTATATGCAAGTTCAACACGGGCCATGACTTAAACCTGTCGCTTCTCGTTAGTCTAGTTAACAAGCTTACCTTTTACTTAAACATCAAACAGTTTGGACCGATCCTAAATCAGAGAATATGCTTCAAAACGTCAAGTTTTGTAGTATATTTGCATCAGTCAATTACTAGTAATTCGAAATAGCTTTTCGTCAGAACAACATTTTAATTAATTTGAGCAATAAATATATTTTACCACAATGTTTTAGTGAACAATTTGGATCGGTAAAACTGTTCGGATATGAAGAAAAACAGTTCTCGTCCGATAAAATCTAATCACGGTCAGCCATCGCGAATACCAATGACCACCGCGAAGCTGTTACCCGCCGGTAGTCGGCGCTTCATGTGTGGCGCACAGGATGATGGGTAACATGATCGAAATCAAAGTGTCAACGGTACCGGGTTCATTGGTACAGGGTGTTATAAATTGGTTATACACTTACAACTTACCTTTTCTTTTAATACCTTTTACATTTTGTGTTTGAGCACATTCAATTAACCGATAAAATCCACCCAACCTTGTTTGTAAGAGGACAATACTTTCTGATGACTCGTTGATACCGCTACTTTTATTTTCAATATCATTACCTTACAGAGATGTGAATTAAGATTAGGCCTTTCCCAAAACCATTCGCTTTCTAACATCTCTGATGCATACGACTTTTGAAAACATTGTTGCAAAAGGTGAAATTTGTCAAAATGAGCTATTTCTTC
The DNA here is from genome assembly GCA_031471495.1 of Clinocardium nuttallii. NCBI lineage: Eukaryota > Metazoa > Mollusca > Bivalvia > Cardiida > Cardiidae > Clinocardium > Clinocardium nuttallii. Next base: position 5,450 of record JAUELF010285113.1, on the reverse strand, counting down.
TTTTGTCAAAATGTTTTTTCTTTTCTTTCTATAAACTTTCTATTTTGTTCAATATATTTACTTAGCTGTATGTGTTAAAAATCATCAGCTGCTGATTATGTTCCTGTGTGAAAGGATAAAACATTGCTCTTTTAGAGACGACCTTTGACACGTCTGAAGCTTTATACTATTCAAGAAACGCCGATATAAACGGGATGAATTGATCTTCGTGTTTAGATTTGATTTCTTCTTCATCAGATACATTCAATTTGGATGATTCGAAACTATCCAATCCTTACAGTTGACAATGTTTTCAATTCAGTTTCAATGATTAACATGATATTTTATAGATTTTATTAATTGTTACATCAGTCTATTCATTAGTGTTAAAACTAAACGAAACGTAAATAACGTATCAGAAACCGTTAATCTTTAATGCGTTCAATTAATAAATCAATTGTTTAGACGAAGGAATTTAATATAATAGATGCGAACCCTTTTAACAATTTAATATTGTTCTCTTAAAGGGATCGCGTATTGTGACGCATCTGCAACGGGCCATGTGTGTATGTGTGTATGTTTGTTCAATGAAGAAATGATTTTCAAAAATAATTTTATCTACAATACCTATAATATTTTCTGCCTTGATTGAACTACTAGCAAATGTTCAATTGTACCAGGGACGTAGATAAGTCGTATCCTCGTCTCTTATTGTACGATGCTTATTTTGATTGTGTCCTTCTCTTCTTTTGATGAAACGTTTATGACACCACTTCATGTAATGGGGTTGGGTGGTTTACAAAGGGTTGCTATGTTCTAATAAGCTATATTTGGCGAAACACCAAGACGTTTAATGCTCTCAATTTGAATTCTTTTTTTCTATAAGCCAATTCTCTAGATGGCCTGAAGCCTATTTCATAATTACCATATTAAATTTGTTTAGAAAGTTGCATAAATTCAAAAATGAAACAATTCATTTACAGTTACCTGACTGATAAAACTTGTCAATAAGATTAATCATAATTGTAAGTTCCTTGGAATTTTATAAATTGTAGCCCTTCAATTCAGTGTCAGATTTTGATAAGAATTTATTTAAACGAACTTAATCTGAAGATTTACTATCAGTTACATAAATAGTCCACACAATTCCAACCGAAGAAAGCATTGTGGGTTGATAAAACCTACTCTACGTGAGTAATTTTCCTTATCTCACTTATATCGTCGTCCGACAATGGACCAACAGTATTGCGTGCAAAATGCCCGAGAGAACATAGTGTTAGGTATTGGCGTTGGTGATCCAGAAACTGATGAATTGTAGGCTGGTAACGTTCTGTAAAACCGCGATCAGTCACTGGCAATGATGACGCGACTATCAAATTGGAGAGAGTCCCTCATTGAAAAACTTACGACTCCATCAATAAAATTTCCAAGTACGTGCAATTTCATGCTTCGTTAGATGGAATTACCCCCGGCGTGAATCAGTCTGGGTTAACATGTTTTACTGGGAAAACATGTAGGAATGTTAGTCTGTTTCAATAAAGGCATATATAGGGGACTATCTATTTCACAATGGTGCATGCTGTGTACCAAACCATTTCGTTTGTTTTGTATATATAACAAAATATAAACGAATTCCCGCGAGAAATTGCTTAGCATCATGGCCAAGCACCAGCGAAACATAAACAAACAGAAAACGCCGAGACATTTGTCTATTTGGAAGTTAATATCAATAAATCAGTGAGGAGAACACCCTGTATTATGGCTGTGTGGGTACCTGTTAGGATTCAGATCAATTTACGCAGTCACGCAGTCTGATTGACAATTCCTTTGTCACCAATGCATGCTGGTAGACGTATCCAGAAGACCGGTTATGACTATAAGACAGCGTATTACGTTTGAACCGATTGTTGACTAAAAGACACCTAGCATCGGTTTTCACGTGACATGATAATAATAAAAAACGCCTGTAAGAATGTGCAGTGTTCTCCCATAACGTTGACCTAATTTAAAAACTCCATCGCAAAATAAACCATCCGTACGCTCCATTTGTTTTCTCTTCTTTGCTCGGCATTTTCTGAAAATATAAAATTGTAATATGATGTTTCTTGTAAACATTTCTTTCACAGCTTTGTTTTCCTTCTTTGAACGAGTAGTAGACGTAGAAATAATAGTGGTGGTAATAGTAGTTTTATTAATACTAATTTAATAGTATTATTTATAGTTATAGTAGTGGTAGTAGAAGTTGTACTAGTAGTATCAATAGAGGAAGTAGAAGTAGTAATAATAGAATTAGTAGCGAAGTAGTAGTAGAAGTAGCAGTAGTAGTAGAAGTAGTAGTAGAAGTAGCAGTAGTAGAAGTAGTAGTAGTAGTAGTAATAGTAGTAGTAGTAGTAGTAGTAGTAGTATTAGTAGTAGTAGTAGTAGTAGTAGTAGAAGAAGGGGTTTTGTCCGCGAATACAGTATTCTGATTGAGTTCATACTACACGTACATACTTTATCAAGGGAGGGAATGCTATAACAATGTATGGAATCAAACGATGGGAAAAGATCAAAAACTGTTATGACAAATCTATTAGTGTAGAAAAACAAAGCTTCTGTCAGCTGCAACATAACAGAGAAGAACAAAAACACACCTTTACGCTCTAACCGACGGGATCGACTCTTCTTAGCTGATATAAACTGATTACAAATGAGACTTTTAATTAACCCATACCCAGATACAAACTCTTGTTGACACATCTGCAGGAAATCTACAATCTTGGAAAATGTTACCATAAAGTATCCATGTTACTCAAAGGTCTAAAACTACCCATTGTGTTAACTTCCACTGTAGATCGAAATGTCGCTACTAGCAGGCGTATGAATGATTTGTGTCTGCTACAGATGCGTCAAAATACGTATGTAAGAGGGAAATGGTTAGCATTGAGGGAAGTGAGCCATCCCGCGAGAAAACCAACATTATGGCATCTTCGTAATATATCAACCAGATCAGCCTGCGCTGTCCATGCAGACTGATCCGGGCCGACACATTCCGTCTCAGTGCGATAGAGTAATGATTCCTGAAACAGAAAATCCACAGGAGGCGAAACGTATATGTCCGGGTTTAGCCTGCGCGGCATGCTTAGGCGGATCAGGGTCGACACTTTACACAAGTCCACAATGTTGGTTTTCTCGCGAGACGGCTCATATGATAGTGAATAACATACCATCAAAGGTGAATTAAGGGTTATCCTGGAATACCTAGACAGAAAAGACATGATCTCATTTGTTTTCTCCGAAAAACAATAAGATAAAAAATGGCTGCAACAGGAGATGAATCAATTAATCGTTCAAACGCTTGGCGGACTTATAAAAGTCTTATGTCAAGCGTTTTGTAGAGTAGAAACTGAAACATTCTTTCTATTGTCATCTAGAATTGTTTCGAACTTACAACATTGTTTTAACAAACTGTAAACATGATATGTCATTAGAATATTATACGTTATTAGAATAGTTTTATCAAATTGTTCCCTCAGACTTTTTTCGAGTTTCTAGCTTCAAGTTTTATTTTGTCTTTATTCATCACACTATGAGACACATTAGACAAGTAGTATACGACACAACACAACTTGTAGTATAGTTTTAACAACAACTATATGTATAGTTTGTTATCGGGGCGTCAACTGTCGCCCATACCAGTTAAAGTGTGTTGCTGCATGGTGCTTTATGTTAGAGGGGAACTTATCTACATTTTTTGACATGTAAATATTTAACAGAAAAGTACAAAAAACGTGTGTTTATTCTAGAAGTTTTCTTAATTGCTGGTGTTAACTTGGTAAATACACGTGGTAAACGTCAAATTGCGCAATATATATCGAGACAAAGGGATTTCTAAAAAGAATATGACTCTCTCGATACTGCTTGCCAAATAGTTCATTCTGCTCCGCGAGGGTAAACAAAATCAAATCATCACCATTCTATCGATTATTTAAACTGATCATGATCTGTAACTCCATAAAACTTAAGTTAGATATTCAAGATTGAGAATGGAGACCATCTAGAAGTTGTTACGTCGGAATAACAAGTCGATCTTGGTCTACACAGGTCGCAAATCTCCGCTGGTGGGTTTACACGGCTATAGATTGGTCTGTCAAACATATTGAAATGAAGTATACAATTTTGAAGCCCAATTTCGAATGAAAAAATATTGAAAAAAAGTCCATTATTTACAATACATACACACAGGTTCAAGAGTAGTTAAAAAAAACGGAAATTGATTTGGGTTCTGACAAGTATAAATGTTAAAATCTAATTCTAGAAAACTTCAATAAACAAAACGTCTCGAATACGTCGAATGTCTCATTTCCTGGAAAATGTTGCACTAAAAATACACTACATTCCTACTGCGTGTTCCGGGAATGACTTATTGCCACGCAATAATTATTATATGACATTTGAAAGATGGGGAAAACCGGGGGAATGAATCTATTCGCTCGTTTCTGCAAACGTCGAATTTATGCTGAGCATAATTCATACGATTCTTTGGTTGCTCCGATGTGTTATACGCCGGTTACGCGGGTTTTCTATGATTTTTGCCTAGTCGCCGGTTACGCGGGTTTTCTATGATTTTTGCCTAGTCGCCGGCTTCAGATTTCTTGCATGCGAGAAGGATTTAATTAAGAATGTGGTAAATGACTAGGTAAAGAAAAACATACACAAATCATTGTTTGACAAATGACGGCTGTTTGAAAACTGGATACATTAAATTTTGAAGTGTCTTTGTTTTGAAACAAAGATGAAACATTGAATAATGGATTTCTTTCCAGTTGGCCATATTTCCTTAAATAAGTTCATATATCGTCTGCTGCTCATGATTCAAAATCCTCCATGTCTGTTGTAAGGGCATACCATATATTGTTGATACATTATATGGTTTTTGTTTCTACAAAAAGTAAAATATTTCATCAAAGAATGGGACGTTTTCATTAAAGACACTGGCATGATAAGCCATTCTGGCTTGCATGTAAGTTAAGCCCTCACGCATAACAGCTGTTTTAAGTCTGGTATCAATATATCACCCCATTCAGGTGAAATATTGCACTGTAGTTTTTTCTCCAATTTGTTTCGAGGGTCTTATCCACTCCGAACGGTATTCCATCGTTTACCTGATAGAAACAGTTCACAGTCGTCTGCATTGAATGCGAGATGTTTAGACTATTCCTCAGAAAACACGCCGATTGTTCGTTTACCTCAGAAAACACGCCGATTGTTCGTTTACCTCAGAAATACGCCGATTGTTCGTTTACCTCAGAAAACACGGCGATTGTTCGCCGATTGTTCGCCGATTGTTCGTTTACCTCAGAAAACACGGCGATTGTTCGTTAACCTCAAACTTCTTTATTCTACATCGATTGCAAAATAAGCATGCAGCTTACAGAGCTGTAGATAAGGGGCATTGTTCGCGTTCTAAAATCCTTATTTGACATTCAAAC
>JAUELF010285102.1:0-10270 GCA_031471495.1 Clinocardium nuttallii | reverse complement strand
CTGCAACAGAGGGCTCAGAAAGGGTATGTATGTGGGGAAGGGTTAACACCATAATTTCTATTTTGTTCACTGTTGACTATACTTACGTTCTACGTGTGCAAAAGCACAAAATGGTCCCCTTGGACAGTAGTTAGTCTGTACCATATCATTACATTTGGTAGATTTATATATCTGAAACACAGGAGAATAAACGTATGCTATTTTGAAACAATAGCAGCAAACGACTTTTGAAAACATTTTGGCCAAAGGTGAAATTGCTCATAATGAGTAATTTCTCCTTTGGTCACAATGTTTTATACTTTATTTGACAATTTTAGCTATCTTTTAAGTTTTATGGAGATTTTCAGGCTTTTGTCACTATGTTTTCAAAGACGTCTGCTGCAGATTTGTTGTATGTGGGAAAGGTTTAAATTGATTCAGAGGGAGAAATAATTACAATAAGCTTTAAGATTTCAATTTAATGATAATCTATGTGTAAGCTTTGATATTTGTTTGATATAATGAGTATCTTTATGGAAAATAAATACCTTAAAAAAATTAACGTAAAATTGTTTTACAAATATATCTTTATAGCTGTTTGCTTTGAAAACTTCACGGGCATCAAAACATATCTGAATCAGAAAACGGTTAATTACCCTTTACCATTAATGATGGGACGTTTATTTTGTTCGCAAACTACTGATTCAATGTTATGAGTAAAATTTACCTGCTCCATAAATCATTGAATTCATCATGCGTGAAAATGGTAGTTAAAAACCTTTATTATATATGCATCTCATTTTATATTTAACTAAATTGGTAATAAAATAAAATTTCAAAAGTACTCAAACATGATTTAGATTTAACCCTTTCCCACAAACAGACACTTTCTAACGCAGACGAGTTCTGAAAACATTGTAGAAATTGCTCAGACGAGCCATTCTACTCTTGCCACAATGTTTTTTTTAAACTTTTTCTGTAACTATACCTACAAATATAGAGATTTTCCATATTTTAGCACAGATGCGATTTAGAGTCATCTGTTGCCGATTCGTTGTATGTGGGAAAGGGATAAAATAGCCCTACAACTTTCTGTCCATCCATATTTATCAGAAATGTGCATCAGACATGCAAACTGTACATCTGAAGGATCATGCAACATGAATTTGATAGATTTGAAAACTACTATATATCCCATAGCTCTAGATATGGCAATTGTTTCAATTCCACACTAGAACCCTATGTTGTGAGTACTCAACACAGGGTTTGATAGGATCATGAAAGAGAAATAGTTAGGAATAGATCAGCTTACTCCTCCTTTTCTAGTCTTCTGATATTATTTATTTAAAAGGTTTCTGCAGCAAAAGACATTACAGTGGACTAAAGCGGTCTTGTTTCCATATCATTGTAAGCACTCATTGAAACCGATGTTGTGGGTAATCAAAGGATTCGGCTTGCCAAGACAATTATTTTGAGTACCTACAACATAGGTTTTGGAGATAAAATTTAAGATTTAAGAACATGCAATACACCCCTTATCTAGAGCTCTGCCATCAGACACAGGGATAGCTTATTGTTTTCAAGGTGTTTGATGGAATGGTGGGTGGGAAAGAGTTAATTTTTTCCCCAAAATACACCAATTCTGCAGCAGATGTTTTGAGCAATTTATTCTTTCGCCACAAGGTTTTAAAAAGTGGTCTGCTGCAGAGGCGATAGAAAGTGTCTACAAGATGGAAACAAACTCTATTTTTTTTTTAAACCAGTCAGTCTGAAAGCTAATTTTTTATCTGTTTCCATCTTTGTTCAACAAATTATTGCATGAAAATGAACGAATTTTTGTCAATCATTTATAAAGGGCTGATGACTTTTGCGAACATTTGGGAAAGAGTTAATATGAATAAAAATTTACCTCTGGGTGGAACTGTTGCTCCGTCCTAGTATGACAATAGCCACAGTTATCTGAATTTTCGCACAGAGTAGGATCACCCCAATCATCACTGTGTTTTACATTCGGACACGGAGTGGACCTGAAATAACAAATAGAGGTGTTAATTATTTCATAAAACACTGTAAACAAACAAGACTTTGTACACAGAGTATCCTGCAACACATTGGATGTGAGTACAGCACTTTTTTACCTTCTATATTAACATTGTTTAACCCTTTCCCTCATATTACAGTTTTGCAGCAGACAAATGTGAAAATATTTTGTCAAACACTGGAAAATCTCTGTAATTGAATGGATAACCTATGACTAAAAGTGGAAAACATTGTGGCAAAAGGAGAAATTGCATGTTTTGTGCAATTTCTTTTTGTGTCACTATATTTTCCAAAAGCTGTCTGATGCAAAGGCATCAGAAAGCATCTATATGAGGGAAAGGGTTTAACAAGTCATTGTTCAAAATACAAAGAAATTCCATTTGTTTATTGTATCTCTAACTTTAGACGAAATTTTAAGCTTTCAGAAATATACATGTTTTATTTCTGTGCCAAATGTGACTTCAAAGATTTATTTGCTATAAAATGTGAATTTTTTTTATTTCTTGAGTTGATATTTTAACCATATAACAGGACTGGTGTACAGGTTGAGTTGCCTATCCCTCTTATCTACGTCCTTGGTTGAACAGTTGATGAATATTCTGGCAAGTAATGAAGTATACTCAAGTTAACCCATCTTACCATATCAAGTATAATATCTATCTTTAATTTGAGTAAATTGTTTTCTTCCGATAAGTTATGATTCTCTTTTCTTAGCTTCATGACTTCCTTATGGCTAGCAGCATTAGGACCGGAATCTGCAAATACATTATATAACTTTCATGAATATTTATTCCTGTCTCAGTCATCTTCAGTATGTTTTCCTCATAATAGAGCTTTTAAATCAATCTCGGATCACATGAATCAATTCTGATGAATTTTACAAGATGGAGTCAAAAGCTTGACAATCAAGATAATTCAGTCTCTGCAACATATTTTTTTTACCTGTTGTTTAGTAACAAGAAACTGCCCAAAAGTGGTATTGCAAACACCTGCTAAGGCTATCCTTTGATATAGCCCCAGCCTGTTCCTGTATACTGTCTGAAAACAATGGAAATCATGATATATAATATTGCTGATAAAATCGTTATTTCAACAGATATCTTTATGAAATAACTGAAGTGTTTATATATACATGTTATAACATATATTCAGTAATATAAGGGGCATTTCGCAAAGGTACCCGACTACTAGTCTCAATATATCGCTGTTACATATAAAGAAACCTGGACTACCCAACTACAACCATTGCACACAGAACAGATGGGCATGCCATTACAAGCAGTAGGCTTTCAAGCGGGCTCAGAACAGTGAGTAAGTAAACCTCTTACCTTGAACCCAAAGTCCATTTTCAAACGAAACTTCTTGACCACCAAGTTTAAGTTTAACTGGACCAACATCAACACCAAACTCCTCTTTTGATTTCTCTGAATCTAAATGTAGGTTGGATAAGGATTGTGCCCTTCTAGGTGGCGTTTTCTTTGGAGAAAACTTATCACCGAATGGAAACAGAGGCATTTTGTTGTATCTGAATGCTGTATATGAAAAAAATATAAGAATTTAATTAATTATATATGTATTAAATTAACTAACATAGTTAGGCTCGAGGCATGTCAATTTTACAGAATTAGTCATAAGATAAGGGTATTGATTTGACCTGTATTAAAATACAAACCTAATGCTTTTAGTTCTCAAAGAATGAACCATATATATTTCATAAAACATGAAAATATAACCCTCATATCAAAACAAATAAAAACACGAATCTAATGAGAAAGATATGTTTTGTAGGGCAAACAATCGTTACAATTATGGCATAAAATACTTAATTAATATATGTGGGAGTTTTTTGGTTTCTGATCATAAAAACACACAAAAATCCACTTACATTTATCCTTGTTTTGCAAATCAAAATAAAAAATTCGTGTTGGTTCTTGTTTATTACGCGATGGTACCCAGTTATAAATACAAAGAAACAACTGATGAATTGCCAGAGACCAATATCAAATATCATGATCGTCCAGACGCTTTGAGGTTGGCTCCCATCCTTTAAAAATAATAAACAACTAAAGGGAACCAGACTTTCAGGAAGACGAAAATCGAAATATTTCACTTGTGGAGGTTTGTTGATATTTGTTATTTTTAACTATTTTTCCGTGTTCACTATATTTTCATTGAATGATCAGAGACAACTTTGATAAAAAAAAGTTCTCACCGAATAGTAAATGTTTTAATTAAACATAAATTTGCCTTGTACAAGTTGGGTGACGGCCAAAATGTCGAATTGAATTGATAAAGAGAACAAATCATGAGTCAAAATGTCGAATATTGGTTATTATTTTGAATAGTATTGTATATATATCAGAGACATATAAACACATTAATTTTTGAAACTCATAGAAGAAAATCTGATCATATAACATTAATTATACATATATACCTAGTAGATATGGCCAAAATGGTACGCAAATGTTCTGAAACCTAAATGTAGAGAACTTAATAACCCCTGACCTTTATAAGTTTTCAAAAATATTTTGATATATTCTAAATTAAAGTCTTTATGTATATAATTAATATATAATCACTGATCCACTTTTCTGAATCTGAAATTCTGATTCTGACTCATGATATATCCTTCTTGACTAGGAATAGTATATACCTATGATTTGCCTCGTCTGTATTTTCATGATCATGATGACTATTACAGAAACATTGTGGCCAAAGGAGAACTTTCTCATAATGAAAACAATCTAAGTTTGCCACAATATGTTTAACTTCCTGCAATTACAATACTGATAATTTCAGACAATTAATGAATTTTTGTATTTGTGTCTTTTCCAAAGTTATCTGCATCATATTTTGTGGTATGTGGGACAGGTCATTAGAGTCATAAACTAGAATCAGAGTCATACAAATATTTGGGAATTAAATTGGAGCAAAGACTAACATAAGATTGTTCTATAGTTTGGAATTCCTACATCAAAGATCTATCTAGAAAACTTGAAATGGTTGAACAGTTTTAGGTGCGATTTGTCACAAATAGGTATAACTTCACCAGAAGTCTCACCTCCATCCTGGAACACTTCAATGGGAATCCAGAAAAATCAAAGCCAAGCTCACCATGATCTATAAAATAATCAATGACAAGGTTGACATTCAAGTCAAACAATACCTCACACCGGCATCGAATCAAATCCGTCTTACCACTGAAAGATCACATCTTGGAACCATCTATAATCAACACTGCAGCAGTCAAGCAAGAGTTATTTCAAAAGTTTAAGCACTAGAAGCATCCAGCTACAAGTACCTCCCAATGATTCCTGAGGCTGTGCCAGCAGTCACTACTGTACAGTAACTAGAGAGGATTTGGTTAACCCTTTCCCACTTATTGACGCATTCTGATGTATTTGCAGCAGATGCTTTTTGAAAAAAAGTGGCGAAGTAGAAATTGCTCATGATGTGCAATTTTTCCTTTGGCCACAATGTTTTCAACTCATTCAAATTAACTTTTATTTACAGAGAGTTTTCATGTTATTCCAATTTGTCCGCTGCAGATTTGTTGTAGGTATGTGGAAAAGGGGAGAACATGTAGAACTTTGGATGGTTGTTTTATCTTTTTTTTACTATGCCACTTTTCTCTCTACTAATTATCATTTTCTTGAGCATGATAACAAGTTTGTTAGCACTCAAGAATGACTGAGGAAAAGTAAGTGTATTAAAATTGAGTTTATGGGTTATTTAGAATGACTTAAAATCTAATCCCCAACACTATTTTGGTTGAAACAAATTATAAGACTTTGATAAAAAAAATTGAAATAATACTTAATAGATAATAACTGCCAAAGAAATTATGTGTATTTCATAGGTTGAGTGGACAAAATCGGAAGAAGTATATCTGTAGTTATTTATCTAATAGCAATAATACTTCATCTGCACTTCACTATTAACCCTTTCCAATTTGCAGATTCAATTTCAGTCATTCAGATTGAAATTAACTTTTGAAATTTATCGATCTGAAAATCCTTACTGTTTTGATATTTTTATATATATGTACAAATGTTATATCATGTAAAATTGCACAGGCCAAAGGAACTTCTTTACTGTTCTGAACAAAAAGTAACTGACCACCAACCATAGAACTACTGCTAATTTCGCAGACTGCATTTTAAACCTTCAGCAACAGACAACTTATGAAACATTCTGGAAAAGGCGAAATTGCATTATAAAGTATTTTTTAGCAATTTCTCCCTTTTTACCATGATTTATACTCTATTTTAGTGAGATTTAGAACATTTATCCTCAGGTAATTTCAAAGTCAGCTGCTTCAGATTCCAAGTTGGAAAGGGTTAATCATGAAACAATGAATGAATGTGCTTTTTTTTGTAAACTCTAAATTTTAATACATTTTGATGAAAATAATTACTGGCTTGGATCTGGAATTGATTGTAGTAACCCTTTCTCAGATACAAAAATCAGCAGCAGTTTGCTTTGGAAACATTTAAGCAAATATATGAAACCTCTCTTTTAAATACAGGTTTAAATTTCTGAAAATAATCGAAAACAATGTGGCAAAAGAAGAAATTAATATATTGGGTGGTAGCATTGCTGTAATTATTGTCTGTACCAATGTAGCAAATGAATTATTGTTTAACCTTTTTCGATTATACAGACACTTTCTGAGACCTACAGCAGTCAGTTTTTGAAACATTTTGTCAAAAGGAGAAATTTTTCATACTAAGCAATCTCTCCTTTTGCTACAATATTTTCTTTTCAATTCAATTCAATAGTTGCACTTTCTTCCAGGATGATTTCAAAGTTGTCTGCTGAAGATTAGTTGTATATGGGGAAGGGTTTAAAACCATCTTACATAAAGGCACCAAAGTGTATTTTTTCTAAACAATGATTCAAAATTAAAATTGAAGTTTTCAATCAGACTATTTTTAGTGCTACATGTATTATGTAAACTTTGAACAGTTGTATGTATGTTTGTTTGTAAAAGGGTGAAAGGCAATTTTCTGCTAAAAATGCCTTCAAATAATAATAAAAAAAGAGGACAGAAAGGGAATGGTGACCGTTTCTTTATTATTTACTTGTTTCTTTATTATTTACTTCTCCCCGTACTGCAAAAAAGAAATTTGGGTTAACAATCCTTTTCCGAGGCTCATATGACAATTCTGCAGCTGATGACTTTAAACATAATTTATAAAAAAAAATGAAAAATCTCTATAATTGAATGGATAACCTATGACTAAAAGTGGAAAACATTATTCAAAAAGGAGAAATTGCTCATTTTAAGCAATTTTTCCTTTTGTCACCATGTTTCTCAAAAAGCCATCTACTGCAGAGCTATCAGAAAGCGTCTATATTAGGAAAAGGGTTAAAACAAATATGCAAAAATATTGAAAATCTCAATGAATGATATTATGATTACCGTACATCAACTTAAAAAAAAAGATAGTGGGGAAAGGAAAAATTGTTCATAATGAACAATTTATTTTTTACCACATTGTTTTCAAAAGGTTTCCTGCCCTGGGAAAGGTCTAAACATGTTTATTCTTTATTTTATTTATTCATATTTATTTATAGAGTAAACTATGCATGATGGATGACAGGAGAAGAGACAATCCCTACAGGGGACAACATGAACAAATTCCTTTATCTAATGGTAAACATTCACAGTCAAAATGTATTTGAACCTCTTACATATATACCTGTACTAGGGTATGATGGCACACCAGCTTAACCTTCTACTTAATTTATAAACAAACAGTATGGTTTTTAAAGCTGTTAGTGTTTGTTTATACACAGTAGAACTAAATTTAATGTGTGTGCCTTGATATCTTTTGCTCTCTCTGCTTTGAAAACACCCATTCCATACTGGTTTGGTGTTGTTCGTACATAGCCTTTCCTCAGTAACCAGGCTATGTTTCACACTATTGGTATGTTTGATTAATTGATTGATCGATTGGGGTGTAATGCCGTTTCCAACACTTTTTGAATTCATCTATGCATGTGTTCAATGGTTATCCCACATCAGTATTCCACACAACATGCTAAAATCCAAACAACTGACTGCTTGTCACAATGTTGGTTTGAATAGCCTGGTATGTAATAGCCATATCAAAGATAGTTAATTATATCCATATATATATGTAATCCTCATCAATGAAAATGACAATGTGATATATGAAAGGTTCACTTAGATAGTTTAAGAAATACCTTGAACTTATATTGCACACAATTTTCTGTTTTTAAAAAACATGCAATACAAAGAGAGATGACTTTTATTAACATGTTATGTTCGTAGCCTAGATATGATTGTATTCCTTTATAAGTGTGCATACTCGATTAATTCTTCAAGTATAAATCGAAAAAGCCTCTTGTACATTATTAAGGCTATTTATTAATTATTATATTTTGTAAATTCATTATACACATGTATATTCAATGGTGTTTGAAATTGGATCAGATGGGGGTAAAAAGTAGATCATTCAGTTATTTAAAACGTGTAAGCACTGCAGAAGGGCACCCACATAGTCCACACATATGTTATTAATTGGTATACCAAGATGATCAGTCCTTTTACACTTTTCCTTTTTGCAAGGGATATCATTTGTTCACAAAAGAAACGTTTCGATACTCATCGACAAAGAATAGTTAAAACTATCAACTTAAATCCATTGCCGTGCACATTCTGTCGATAACAAAATGTTAAACATCTATCATGGGTTTCATAACGCATTATCATAATCAATCGCTACAAGTTCCATGATTCGTTCTCGGCTGAGTTGCTCAATTGTGTTTGGCAGGAGACACTCTAAGTATACGCACAAGCTTTAAAATAGAGCTGCATACTCAAATTGATATGTAGATTTTCCGTATATAATTTGTACAAACATTAAGCATAATTACTCTTTTTCTTCTTTGGTAGTAAGTAAGCAGGGGCGCTGTTTCTGTTCATAATTTTTCTAGCAATTCGAGAAAAAACAACACATACATGTATATAATTTGCGCGATTGCCAATGTCTCGGCCGACTCCAAAATAGTCGCGAGGCATCACCTCTTTACGGTGCAATAGCATCTCGCAAACATTTTGCATGGTTTGTAGCGTTCACTAGTTGGATATTTATGGCGTTTGGAAGTGAATTGAAAATTTTCAAAGAATTTCCGACGACGTATAAAGCCAACTAGAAGTCAAATTTCAACATAGTTTTGCGTAGTGAACTAGCTGTGGCAAGTGTTTTAACAACATCACATAATGTTATGTTACGCCCGGTCATCTTTTTGTATCTATTATATAAGGTATTTCCTCATTTAATTCTAGTCCTGGAAACGATATTTTCAAAATTATGAAAACAATAGTCAGAGCTTTGACCCCTTTAGATTAATGAATTGTCAACCTAAACTTACCGTCACCAGAGACATAGGCCTATTCACTTATTTTTTAATACATTTCTCTATCCCGCCATCGAATAGATAAAATACATATCTACAAGTTTGTTGATATGTCTCTGCCGCTAACGAAAAGATAAAATCGCGACAAGAAAATCGTTTTGAATACCTCGAGATTGACAAAATAAATTAAACTTTGTTACGGACAATTGATGTGTAATGTAAGACATTGCCCCGTGTTACTTATATATATATATCAATACACCGGTGTCCCCTCCTTATTTAATCTTAATCGACGCAGGCATTCCGACATGCGGATGGCATAGATTCTCAATGTAATCAGAACAAAATAATTCGCAGTACGTATACGAGCGAGCGAAGTTACGGTCTGAAACAAATGAGATTTCGCATAACTATACTGCTAATTTTAATTTGTAATTCCGACAGTGAATGTATGCATCCAATTTGATCAAGAATGTACATGTCTTACTACACGCGCGACATATTTTACCACGCATTTATTCTGAAATTTAAATGTTTATCTTGCTAAACAAATTTTACGAACCTGCATATATATAGTAGCGATGTATTTACAATTAAACTGATTGAAACATCCTGTAGAATACTCTTTAAAATTCAATAGTCAAAGATGAATCATTGCTCAGTCTTTGCGAAAATCTTCCGGATTTTCAATCATTCAGGACTTTAGTCCAAATATTTAAGACTTTCGGTTTCTCTTTTTATCATCTGTCATTTATTGGTCAACCGAAGTCGCGTATGCAGCAGGCGATCGTATGGGAAATCCTGCAAAGTAACAAGCAGTATATGGGTGTAGGGCTTGCGATTTTCAATAATAGTGCAC
>JAUELF010285091.1:0-10270 GCA_031471495.1 Clinocardium nuttallii | reverse complement strand
CTTTCCAGGGATAATCTGACACTTTCCATGGAAATTCCAGGACATTTAAGTGGAAAACCCAGAAATTCCATGGACAACCCGGAACGGTTCCATGGACACCGGAGTATTCGGACCATTTCCAGCGTTTCCGCATTTTAACATTAAATTCCTTGGTTTTATCCATGGCTTCCGTGTATTTTTGTATTTTTTGTTAAGAGACCCCGGAAAAGCTAAAGCCAGGCAGGTAATAATGATATGTGAAAAGGAATGTATGTTTAAACCCTTTCCCACATACAACATTTCTACAACAGACACATTTTGAAAACATTTAGAGTGGAGGAATTCAGAAATAAATCAAATTTCAATTCTGAGATACAGTAACAGTAATGATGAAAAAAGAGAAATTGCTTGTTATCTTTTCCAACAATGATTTTTATTAAATGTAACAAAATATGTCTGTATGTGGAAAAGTGTTAAGGGATGTCCAAGTATATATAGGAATAGTTATATGAGATATGTTAAGTTAACTACATTCTGACTTTTTCAAAATCAGACAGCTTTGGAAACATGGTTTTAACCTTTCCCAGAGACAACTTTTGAAAATATTACAGCAAAAGGAGAAATTGTGAAGGAATGAACTAAAAAAACACTTTTATATATGGAGATTTATTTTGTATTTTAATCTAGATGTTGTCAAAGTTGTCTGCTGCAATTTTGTTGTAAGTGGGAAAGGTATAAAAAGGCAATCTGTCCATGACAAGATATTGCTTAAATATAGCAAAATCTCCTTTACACTTTTCCACATACAACTTTTCCACAGAAGAGGACTTGGAAAACATATTGGCAAAAATCTGAAAAATCTCAATAAATCTATCAGATAGAGTTGAAAACATTGTGGCAAAAGGAGAAATTGCTCGTTTTGAGCAATTTCGCCTTTTGTCACAGTGTTTTCAAAAGTCGTCTGCAGGAGATGCGTCAGAATTTGTCTACAAATTTGAAAGGGTTAATGCCTTGGCAGCATATGACTTGAAAACAATGTGACAAAAGAAGAAATTGATCAAAACAAGCAATTTCTCCTTTTGCCAAAATGTTTTCAACTTCTTTCAGTAATTACACCTTCATTTATGGGGATTTTCAATGTTTTTGCCTAGATGTTTTAAAGTCATCCTTGAGATTTGCTGTATGCGGGCAAAGGTTAAACAAGTGAAAACATCACAGCAGTTCAAAATCTTCTTCTTCTGCATCCAGGTCTATACTTGTGTATGTACTGCCATTACTAATTATGCGACCATTTTGTTTTTGAGTGGCTCTGATTTCTTCCTTCCTCTCATTTCTGTTATCACTTTGTTCTTGATTCGATTTGACAGGAGATTCAAAAATGGTTTCTTCTAAATCATCAAAATCTGTCAGACCTGTAACAATCAAATTATTATTCAATGTCAGTATCAAAAACATTGAGGGAACATGATAGTTTGTATAAATTGTTAAATGATTAGTCCACACAAGCTTTAGACGACAAAGAGGAATAATACTGGTTGAAAATGATCTACAAGCTTTTGAATGTTGAAACAATACCCCAGAGTGTCGAGGGCGATCGGGCTCAGGGGCTTGTATTCAAACTAGGTAAATTAATTATGCCCATTAACACTTTGACCAAACTTGGTGAAGATTTGATCAGCATTATTCAGATTAAAGAGATAAAAACATTTTTTTTAAACACCTGAGGCGTCTGTCTGCTGTTGGTATTCCTATAATAAGTCCTGTCCTATCTAAATTGCTCAACATGCCCTTTGCCCAAAAGATATCACTTTTCTAATAATCATAAGTAAGTGTTAATTTTGTTGATAACCTTGCTGTAAAGAGAAGAAGACGGTTCTAATTACCTGCTGCTTCCAGATCATATTGTGGTAGAGGTATGTCCCCTTTAATCAGATAGAGGACTGATCGACTTGGCCACAAGAGATGTATTAATACTACATAGGATATCCAGTCTGCAGCATAGGTTATACCTTGAAAATAACAATACACAATGTTAACATCACTGTTGGGCTGTACTCAGAGAGGGCTCCTCTCTTGATTTGCTGAGTTTTACTTTCAAAAATCATATGATGCCTTCAAAATAGGTCTGCAAGTGGGAAAGCCTACAGACATTTTTGATTAAGTAACATCTCAAGAGAACAATAGAAAACAGTGTGAAAAGGGTCACATAATTGGTTGTTTAAAACCATTTTCAACTGTATTTCTTTATATCACAATGGTCAGTTTTAACTAACCACATGAGTTATGGCTTTCTCCTACGTAGCATTGTTCCACTATTCATTCTTCCCAGGCAACAGGCTGCTTTCCCACAAAGACTGATGGAAGACAAATGGTGCACTGTCCTAAATCAACAGTTCTTATTGTAACCTACAGAGATATTGAGGCAAGACCAGAAAACAGAAAGAATAATTTTCTACTCATCCCTTTCCCACATACAACAAATCTGCAGCAGACGACTTTGAAGTCATCTGGGCAAATTTTTTGAAAAATCTCTATAAATGAAAATTTAGTTGAAAATTAAGTTGAAAATATTGTGACAAATTTGAGCAATTTCTTCTTCTGTCACAATGTTTTCAAAAAGTCGTCTGCTGCAGAGATGTCGAAAGGAGTTTATATGTGGGAATGGGTTATCCCACTTCTTTTGCCAATACCATCTGCATTATTACAGGCTAAATGTCTTCTAACAGAGCTGACCTAGACCACTCGCAGAACTTCCTTCATGACATCAGATCTACACTGATTGAAGTGGTAGAATATTCAATACAATTGATTCTAAACACATGTACAGTTTACCTGATTTCATATCTTCTAAACAACTTAAGATAAAACACTACCATATTGAAAATTAAATTTTGAAACATTAGGGGAAAAGGAAAAATTGCTTATGATCAGCAACTTTCCTTTTCAGACAATTTTGGCATATACATGTAGTTAAAAAAAGATGTTTTGAGCATTTACTCCCTTTTCCAGAATGATTTCCAAATTCACCTCCAGCAGAGTCATAAAATTGCAGCCACATGAGAGAGAAAGTGATGTAAAACCAACTTACTTAAGATAGTTTTGGACCTCCATAAATGTGAAATCTGTGTTGAAACAAGGACAACAATGGGCAAGTAGACAAACCATACAAGATAATAGGCGGCAAATTGTTGGAAGAAATCGAGTCGACTTTGGTACCGGCTGATGCGGGCGGTTCCCCTCAGCTCCCAAACAAACCATGCCATAACAACTATTCGAAACCCTATGATAAGGTATCCTGGCCATGCATTCCATTCATCTTTATTAGTAATGATATCTATCTTTGTCTGAAAATAAAATGGGTAAACAGAGCTCTAGATATTAAATGTATATTATATAGTGGCATAAAATCATTATTTCATTCTCCAACTTGTGCTGTTCATACAAAGAAGGATAATCTCCTTGATACAATTCTTGTTAGCACCACAACCATTGGCACCAGCCAGAGTAAAAAACTAATTAAATAGTAAAATGTGAGAAAACTGTAAGCATTTTCTTTTTCAGCTCTTACAGATATATCAAAATGACAAATACAAGACCCGTCTGTAAGACAGCGTGCTTGACTATTTCACCACTTTACAAGAGCCATATAATAAAAGGCCATAATTTGCATTATATGCAAGAAAAGAGTTATCTTACTTGTTTATTTACATGCATGTGATGGTTGTTTTAAGTTTAAATGCAATGTACCAAATAGTTACTGAGATATGGACTCTTAATGTAGTTTCTTTCAAACATTTAACCATGAATTTCCAAGTCCAAAAAGGGACATTATTCAGTCAAAATATTATGGAGATTTATGGCACTCATCTTGCAATGTCATTCAATGAAGTCCAATAAGTTTGTGAAGTTTCAAAGCAATAGCATATGAAGCAATTCTCCTTTTGCCATAATGTTTTTTTGATGATCTCTTTTCAGTAATTAAACTATCTTTGTAAATATTTTTCGGAATTATTGTGTAAATGATTTCAAAATTGTCTGCTGCAGATTATTTTGTATGTGGGAAGGGTTAACCTTTTCATCAGCAGTCCAACATGAAAAATATTTTGTTATTGACAAAAATGATTTTGTTTTGAAAGGTTCTTACTCACTGACTCTATGTAAACTTCTGAAATATACTCACCAGTCCAATAATGAAGAATAATGCATTCAGTCCAGTATAAATACCCCAAACACCAAATAATGATTTCTTTGATGAAAGTTTCATACTTGTAATGGTCCAACCTTTTGCAATTACTAAAAGAATGAGCATAAACAGGCACTCAGCAAATGTTCCAAAAAAGTTTCCTATCACTTTTAACCAGACTGCACCAACTCCATTAAATGAAAATACAAACACATGTAATAAATTAAGCACAATGCCCGCAAACTCTGTACATATGCACACTGTTAATATTTTGGTCAATGGATGAACCTGCCTTCTGTAGGCATAAATCCACACTGGTATTGTTATAGTGTATAGAACAACAAATGTGAAATATATTTCAACCACATCATGCATTTCAAACGAGAATTGATGTTCAAATGGGTTGAGATGTTTGGAATCGGGATTTCCATTGACAAGCCATATGTCGTAATGTATCTTCGTATCTGCTGTTTTAGCTCCATTCCACTTACAATCGGTTCCCCGATGACATGCCACCAGACTTAAATACCAGTATCTGAAATGAAATTGTTAACATTTATTTATGTCATTTCTGTGAAGTTTAAAGACTCTGGGTCCCAGGATTCTTGAAATTTTCAGGGGAAACAAATATGAATTTCATGCGCATGTGACCTTGACATTTTACCGAGTGATTCCCAAAACAGTAGGGGTCATCTACTCACAAAGTCCAATCATATGAAGTTGGAAGACTCTTGGTCAAAGAGTTCTTGAGGTATTTTTCAGCCTGTGTTACCTTAACGAGTGACCTCAACAACCAGTAGTGGTCATCTTCTCATGGAGTCCAATCATCCTATGATGATTGAAGAATTTAGGTAAAAGGGTTCTTGAGGTATTGAGTTGAAACAGTTTGACATTTACAAGACCTTGTGACCTTAACCTTTCATCCAGTAACCCAAACATGAGGTACCTGCTAAAGCAGTTTAATCATCCTGTGAAGTTGAAGAATCCAGATCAAATCATAGATCTTAAAAGATATAAGGCTGTAACAGATGTGTCGTCTGTGGCCGCTGTAAGCATGTCCTTTGACCCAGTCAGCCCAAAAACAATATTGGTTATCTATCCAATGAGTCTAATCATCATGTGAAGTTTGAAGACTCTAAGACAATGGGTTCCTGAAGTCTTGAATGAAAAGCGGTTTGTCCTCAACAACCCTGTGACCTTAACTGTTGACCCACAAAACAATAGGGACCATAATATATTTAATAACTCTTTAAGGCTCTGGAACAAAGGGTTATTTAGGCATTGAGCGGAATAATGGCAGGAATGATAAAGGATTGTTAACCAATGGCTGAACGCTGAAATGAAACTTAAATGCAAATATCTTAACTTTAACACTTTCCCTCATACGACAATTCTGCAGCAGAGCACTTTGAACATATTTTGTTAAAACATAGACAATCTCTGTAATTGAATGAACAACCTATGACTAAAAGTTGAAAACATTGTGTCAAAAGGAGAAATTGCACTACGTTTTCAAAAAGCCGCCTGCTTCAGAGGCGTCAGAAAGCGTCTATATGAGGAAAAGGGTTAACAAGTATTAGACATTATAGCAAGATTGTGGAGGTTTATGACATTTCCCTAATAAAGAGTACTTTTGACAACTTTACAGCTTTCCCACATATAGAATCTTTCTGACGCTTCTGCAGCAGACGACTTTTGAAAACTTTGATACAAAAGAAGAAATTGCTCAAAACAATATATCTGTTGAGATGTTTTCAAAGTCAACTGCTTCAAATTTGTTGTATGTGGGAAAGGGTTAGCAAGGGAACTTGCAATACTTTATGCATACATGAAATTGCATCCCTGTCCCGGAGATATGGAAATAATAACAAACAGAAAAAATAAAATTAAGACCCATAATGTTATCAATTCGTTTATTGGTATATGTGTCGGTGTTGTTATCGTTAAAAGTAATCATCTGATAATCAATTTAATGGGCTATTTGTTCTATTTAAAGTCAGGGAGCGAACTGTCATACTAATTAGTTGTTCAATAATGGATTTGTTTGGTGAACATTATGAATGACAGTGTTTTAAATTTATTGATAAATTGAACTGCCCTGGAATGTAACATTCATTGTAGGTGAATCTAGATATTTACTCTTGTAGAAAATCTGGAGCCTAAATATTCCAATCATGGCCCAAATATTTGAAGCAGTATTAAACGCAGATGACATAATGATATAGTATTTAAGATAATATAGGGCAGATTAAGGGTTAAAGCTTTTGAACAAAACATTTTGATAAAAGCAGATTATATAATAAATGAGCTAAAATATTAACAGTACATACTACATAGAGATGAAAGAGTGCACATAATTTATGTCATCAAACTTTATTCGAAAGAAGTTATAATCCAGATTTTTGTTTGATTGAAGGTTTAATTTAGTGGCTACAGTTACAGAGAGTATAGTAACCCCCCACCCCAGCTTCGTGATCTACCTATTTCCTGACGTAATTATTTTCAGTCTTTTCTCCTTTGACTTTCAATTAGCAGTCAATTGGGATGTGTGTCACTATTTTCTGATGTCTAAAGATTCTTTTAGAACTCAATAATGGTGTACACTGTAGTTTATTTTGATGCTAATGATCACAAACTTGGGAGACCCTTAGAAACTTTGAATCAAGTACCTTGGATTTTGAGTATTTTGGACTTTGTAAGTAAACTGGAATCCTGGCAACACATTCTCTGGGTTATCTTCATCAATACAAAGTTTATTTTTAGGGCATGGTACATGTCTAAGAAGATCCTGTGCTCCATTTCGACGACATCTGTAATCCCAGGCAATATTGTCAATCTTGTTGAACATCTTTCCACAGGAGTTACCAAATCGTCTCGTAGTATTTCCGTATAGCTCCATGAAATATTCACTGTCGACTAGAACTAAATTGAAATGACTGTCCACATTTGACGACGTGGTCACGTTGCCGTAAATAAACCCCTGGGTATCTTCTAGCATTTGTGGATCTGTTTTCTGAAAACCAAATCTGGCGAGAAAAAGGAACGTGTCTCGAGTGTGCCATGTCCCCTTCAAATGAATGGCGAGACCTTGATCCAGTACAAACACTGCATAGAGGAGAAATGAAATGAGGCTCTTCATTGTTCATTGACAGTTTACATTAAACTAGTTGATTTATGTCATTATTTTAAGATCTCCTCCCATCAACAACACCAAATTTCGAGTTGTTGACAAAATCAACTTCCGGGTCAACCTCTTATTCCGGTAGAGGCTAAAACGCTCTGAAGCCCCAACGCTCTTGCTCATTTAAGCAATCGATCAACCAAAGTTATCAACTATCCAACAATAAACTAAAATGATTAATTATTCAACCAGTCATCTATCCAAACAAAAATTAATAAAATTAATCTGCATATATATTTAAATGTTTATTCTAAATGTATCTCCCTTAGATAAGTTCATACTAGACTGCTACACAAAAATAGTGATCACTATCTACTGCATGAAAGCCACTATACCAAACTAAAACTTCGGTCACCTGAGAGATAGTGTAGGGCTACTAGCAGACTGCTAATTAAAGGTAAAACAATTTGATAATAAGTGGGAATAACTGCAAATGGAACAGCATAAAGTATTTGAACAATTTGAACGAGGATCACACCAGTAACATTCCTTCATTTTGTGTAGAGGGTCACTCAATGACACTTTCTTCCCAATTATCTTGGAATCAGTTAAGTAGATTCAGAGTCGAAGAAGTTGTAACATTGTTCACCTTTTCTGAATCCACAGGAGCAAAAGTTCCGTATGAAATTTATTTTTAACAATTTTGAAAGAGGACAAGATAAAATTCCTATAAGGTTTGGTTAAAATTGGTCAATTGCACGAACAGGATCATTTGAAGCTGAAAATTAATTTTACCCCTTTCTTTCAACCAATCACTATTGCTTGGAAAAATTATACAGAGGTTCACTGGTGGAACATTTCTACACATTTATCTTGAAATCATTGGAAACTTACATAAGAATGGATTTTTAAAAATCGTCTTTTTGTCCCCTTTCTGATGCCGCATGGCTGCCATGATTTCAACCAATCATTAAGGCTTGAACATGTTTTAATGTAGAGGGTCATTCAAGAAACATTTTATCAAATTATATTGGAATCCGACAGGCGTCTCGGAGGAGAATAATTTTAAAGATAGGCTATTACCTTATTTGATGCCACAGCAACCAAATGTTCTCTATAGAGTTTAAAAATATTTAAAACAGTTTTGAAATTTGACCACCAAATGATAATTCCTGTGAAGTTTGGTTGAAATTGGTCCAGTGGTTTAGGGGGGATGTTGTTTAAGGCTAAACGTTTACGACAGACGGGCAGAGAGTGATCAGAATAGTTTACATTGAGCCTCCACTTAAGGTGGTCTCAAACGAACAAAGATTCTCTAACACCTAAAACATGGCAAACAATTGAAGAAATAAACCTTTTTAAACATACAATATTCAATACCAAATCCAAAAGGCTACACGATCAAGCTGAAAATAACATATAGAGAGCAAGAGAAAAATATGCTTAAAAAACGCAAGAAAAGATAAAATGCAATATCTGGAAGACATGGGAAGAGACGCAGAACAAGCAACCATTCTTGGAGAGTAAGTACTGATTACAAAATTTCCAAGGACTTTTGTGGAGCATCAAGTGCCCAGACAGCTCATATGTAGACGACAACAAATGACAATTTAATTAGACAAGAACCTGAACAAGCAGAACAATGGGTTCAACATACTAAAGAGGTACTGAACAGCCTGATGCCATCGCTAATCCTGAATTAGCAGAAGAGGATTTTATACATCAACACAGATCCGCCGACTATGGAAGAATAAGGAATGCCGCTAAATCTTCGAAAACAGACGAGGTACAAGGAATCGGCAAGGCATAGCTGTTAAAGGGACACTCTTTTCTTGTTAATTTTTAAATAAGTAAACACGCCATCAGATTGGAGAAAATGCCTCGTTGTGAAATTTCCAAAGAAAGGTAACATACGTAATTGTGACAATTGGAGAGAGATAACGTGACTAGTAAAGTCTTCTGTAAAATTCTTCTAAAACGAATTGATGAAGTCGTATATGAACACGCAGGCCTTAGAAGACACTCGAGAACATAAATGAGCAATTAATAGAATAGATCAGTTTTCATTAATGTTAACGAATTCAAAAATACTTTTGTTAGAATGCATAAACAAACTTTGAAGAATACACGAATTGGGACGCTATTAAACAGCAAAGATACACAGATACTAACTTTTAATTGTGTAAATAAAGGGCACAGGCCCATGATGCATCATTATATATATATATATATTCACATATATATAAATAGTTTTTTATTTGTGTCCATGATATATATAAACGCCAAGAAACAGAGGAATGTACAGTGTGAATATTCATACACCGAAAGGAAATCCATTTATCATTTGCATTTGAAAATCAAAGGACACATGAGTCCTCAAAATATTGCGAGCATATGCTTTAAATCGTTTGCGATAAACAATGTTTTAATTAAGTTTAAGAGTCCCCGCATACTGAATGTCATTGTTACAAACATCTTTAAGATATTACCCTTATTGATACGACTGTTTTGCGTTAGCATTATTCATCTATTGAGAAATAACACAGGGAAAAGACGAACAAAGTCTACTTTCCAATCACTTTTCCACACTTTTTTATGAAATTTTGCCTTTGTTATTTTTACACTTATTTGTTATATACTTCGGTTATATGTTTAATTTGGAAAATGTGTCAATGTAGTGTAAATTAGTTGATATGTACGAAATCCGTTTCTCAGTGACCAATGGAAACTAATATCAAACACTCGCAATGGGAAATAAACTACAATGTGTTGCGTTATAAACATACCGTTTTGTGTATTACGAATTGACCGCAATACATCTCTATAAAAGATCAGTTTTGAAATTGTTCAAATTCTATAAGACATATAGCTGATGTAGTGAGAGAGAGAAAACAAGATATATATATATATAGAGAGAGAGAGAGAGAGAGAGAGAGAGAGAGAGAGAGAGAGAGAGAGAGAGAGAGAGATAGAGAGAGAGAGAGAGA
>JAUELF010285080.1:0-10270 GCA_031471495.1 Clinocardium nuttallii | reverse complement strand
AAGGAATTTGTATAACTTTTGTATAACTTGCTATAAAACTTGTAGTTTTTATGCATTAAAATATATTGTATTGTATTATTGTATTGTATAGAGATTTTCTATTTTTTGACAAAATACGTTCAAAGATGTCTGCTGCAGAAATGTATGAGTGAAAGGGTTTAACATTGTTGACTGTCCTTCTTTGGAGCAGTTGACTAAGGGAGACTACCAACTTGAACATGTCCCAATATGATACCAGATTCCTATAACTTTCAACATAACCTGCACTCTATTTAAGTTTATGCTTTTATTAGGTTTCCTTATCTCCTTTGACAACTCGTACCAAACTTCTTGCAGCTTGACGCGCAAATGTCGAGGTCACAACAAGGTGTTTGATCATTAAGGAAGACCGAATTATTAACAAGAGATTCCACCGACTTGTCCCTGTACTTAGATGAATGACAGAACTCGTAACTATCAAGGATGGTGATCTACATAGGGAAACATAAGCGCTTCAATGAACGTATACGATCACTAGAGATCAACATAAGGAAACACGAGCGCTTAGAAAAAACAAATACGATCACTAAAAATTTACATAGGAAAACACACAAGCGCCTATTTATTGGGGTTTAACGCCGCTTTTTAACAATATCTCCGTCATATCAACTACTCATGTGGTTCCTGATTTTCACACACCAGTACTCCACACAACCATCTTACCAAGCAACGGGCTGCTTTTTCACATCGACTTGGCCCTGTAGTTGAAGATGAATGACGCATGTCTCATTAATTGTTGTCAAACTTTGGAAATAAAGTTGGCCGAACCGGGATTCGAACTCACAACCCCTGGATTGACAGCCAGCGTCGTTACCGACTGAGCTACCGGGACTCGGCAACAAGCGCTTAAAAAAACTCATATGATCACTAAAAATCTTAATAGGGAAACACACAAGTTGGCCTAGTGACCTATTTTTGTACCCGGCTTAAACTATATTCGAACTTAGCCTAGATATCAATTAGATGAACATTTTGATTAAATTTCAGGCTGCCTTAGCAAAAAGAAAAATGCGGCTTCTACGATGATAACAATAATCTTTTCAATGTGACCTAGTTTCAGATCCATTATAACCAATATTCGAACTTGACCTAGATAACATTAATACAAACATTCTGACAAAATTCCAAGCTGCTGGAGCTAACATTGTGGTCTCTCGAGTGTCAACAAGATTTTCCTTCAATTTGACCTAGTGACCAAATTTTGGACTCATCATGACCCATGTTCGAACTTGACCTACATATCATCAATACAAACATTCTAATAAAGTTTAAAATAAAGCCTTTGGAGTGTTAAGAAGATTTGTGTTCAATTGGCCTAGTGAATGAATGGTGTTTAAAGGCCCGTCGACAACTAAGGTCATTTTGGGCGCTTAATACTATAAATGATGAACTTATTAAATTGAAAAATAAACAACATGATGCATGCGCTACTTAAAATTAATATAAATCAACATGTAAGTCAAACACTATCTGAGAAAATGTGAAACTGAATCAGTACGAGTATCATCTTATTAATCTTATTAAAAATATTAATTTCCCTAAGAAATTCAAACGTATACTTTGAGCCTTGATACAACTGACATATTGGGGCGAAATCAACAAACTCAAGAAGAATGTCCTGTACTGAAAATTGAGTAAAATATGGAATACATTAAGGAGCTTCCTCCCCTTTTAGTAAATATGCATGCGTTAATCATGTTTGCCCAATGCGTAAACGCGCAACAACACTTTCTTCACGACGAAAGGATCCCAAAGCCAGCAGCCACTCACCAAGCACAGGCTTAACTGAGTGGAGTTTATTATTAATTTGATCATTCTAGACACTGCGAATAATCGTGAATTAAAACATTTATTAAAGGTTACAAATCAAAATAAGGTATTTTAAAAGGTAATACAAGGGCAGATTTGCCGTGAATGCCCATATGACTTGGGATCCAGCACAATACTGTATGTGATGTTGAACAAATACAAGATAGCTTAGAAAGAAGGTTAACAATAATAGGGTTCTCTATTTTGTTATTCTGAAGTGCCTGACAATGAGTCAGTAAAAAATAATATATTGCCAATAACCTTCGGATTCAATATGGTCCAAAGCCGAATGAATTGCCTTGTACTTGGCAGAAAATATAGAAGCACTATCTGGTAAACGAAATGTTATCACATCAACATCAGGAAGTCCAGCAGCTGCAGCCCTTTTGCTATCCTTAGAACAATCTGTATATATACGCTCAAAGTTAAAATATTTATTTTTAATTTCCATGTACTTGGATTTAAAAACAATTGGGTCTGTGCTGGCCTTGTTATCGGTCGCAAGATCATAAATGAATGAAGGACTATTTAGAGTCCTATGTGGAGCATCTGAATTATCTTGTTAACGGATACCAAAAGGCGGTATTAATACCACCCGTTCCTTCTTTAAAAATAATGCCATGTATAAAGGGTTAAACACAACTCAATGAGTGGGATTTGAAGTATTGCACTTAAGTTTTAAAAAATACTGCATAGCCAGTTGTTGTCGGCGTAAATACAAGGATGGTTCATTGGCTTCTACATAGATACTTTTAACGGATGAGTTTCGAAAAGCGACCATGGCTAGCCGTAAACCCTGGTGATGAATGGTATCAAGTGTTGCATTATGAATTTCGTGCAGAGCCATATACAATGCACGCATAGTAAAATTTAGATCGTATAAATGACGTGTAGAGTATCAAGGGGACTTTTACGGTCAGCACCCCAGTCCATATGGGACACAACACGTTTAAGATTTAAAGCTTTTTGGCATTTTTTATTTTTAAGATATGTTATATGTGGAATAACAAAGGTCTTTTTCGTGTCGAATATATGACCAAGGAAGTCGAATTCAGATACCTCAATAGAGTGCCATCTAATGTTAATTCCGGAGGATCTAGGTGTTGTTTACGAAGTTGACGAAAGTGCATACATTTGGTCTTGCTTTTAGAAAATTTAAAGCCATTTCCGTTTGACCATTTTTGCAAATTATTCAAAACCTGTTGCAATTGTCTTTCAATTGTATGCATATTGTTTTGTTCTGTAACAAATACATAAATCATCAACATATAGAAAGCATTCAACTCCAGGGTTAACATATTTGATCATGTTATTAATTTTAACACTAAAAATTGTTATAAAAATAATTACATCCCTGGGGAACACCCATTTCTTCTTCGTGTGGTTCTGAAAAAGTATCACCAACAAGAACTTTGAACTGACGATCTGTTAAAAATGCAGAAATAAAATAAGCAAGGCGACAACTGATGCCAAAATCATAGAGGTCATTCATAATTCCATACATCCAAGTTGTGTCATATGCACTTTCTAAGTTAAAGAAGAGTTGACTACGTGCTCCTTTTTAATAAAAGTTTCAAAACGGATCAAATGATCTACTGGGCTTCTATGTTTACGAAAACCAGACTGGACAGCTGTGATAAGTTTGTTCTTTTCAAGAAACCAAACAAGTCTGTCGTTGACCAATCTTTCCATGGTACTACATATACAACTGGTAAAGGCTATAGGACGATAATTCCCATGATGTGTTGTATTCTTACCAGGTGTGGGAATTGGAATGACAATGTCCTCTTCCAAGACCCCGGGATATTTCCCGTTCGCCAAACTTGATCATCAAGTAAACAAGAAAGGGACTTGAAAGGTAAATGCTTAATTAATTGATAGTGTACATCATCTGAACCCGCAGCGGTATCATGGCATTTCTTGATAGCTGTTTTTTTAATTCCTTTAACATAAAAGGTTTATTGTACGCCTCTTCATTCTTTGATTTAAAATTTAGTTTTTGTTTCTCCTTTTGTTGTTTAAATTTTTGAAACTTTGGACCATAGTTAAAAGAGGACGACCTCTGCGAAAAGGAATCTGCCAAGGTATCGGCAATATTCTTCTTTGAAGTAGCGACACCACACCGTCTGGGGGTGTCCAGATGATTTACACTAATCGAACTAACTTTGCCATTAATTTTTCGTATCATATCCCATGTCTTTTTGACTGATGATCTAGATACACACAGTCGCCAATACGTACGTTTACTTTGTTTAATAGTTTTGCGAGCTTTTGCTCGAGATCTTTTAGACTTTACATGGTTTTCCTGGGTTGACCTCAGGTCAAATTGTCTGAGAACCGAATAACGTGCTCCTATATCCTTTTTGTAGTCCTCATAAAACCAAGGCCTGTGAGGTCGCTTTGGAGTTGTCGAAGTTTGGGGTATTGCTCCTTGAGCTGCCAGATGAATTAATGAAGTAAACAGTTGTGTAGGGTCATCACATTCCAAGAAAGCATCCGGAATAATGAAATGTTCTCATCGCATCTGGAATAAATTCCAATTTGCTTTGTGGAGCTTCCATCGTCTCGGACGCCCCTGGACAGATGGCCCAGTTTCACTGATAATTATAGGGAAATGATCACTTCCATGAGAAATCAACGAATATATCAGGGCTACAAATAGCAAGATCAATAGATGAGTATGAACCAGTGGCAGGATGCAAGTAGGTATATGATTTTTCATTTAAAAACTAAGATCTTTCTTTTTATTTGTGTCGTTACATCCCCACAATGTTTTGTGGCAATTGAAATCCCCACTAAAATGAAGGGTTTGGGGAGTTGAGAGATAAGGTTATTTAGTTTATCTATATCTAGCGGCAAACCTGTTGCAATTGTCTTTCGACTGTATGCATATTTTTTATCTGTAACAAATACAGAAATCATCAACATATAGAAAACATTCAACTACGGGGTTAACATATTTGATTATGTTATTAATCTTCACACTAAAAAGTGTAACAGAAAGAATGCATCCCTGGGGAACACCCAATTCCTGTTCATGTGGATCAGACAAAGTATCACCAACACGAACTTTGAACTGACGTTCATTTAAAAAAGCAGAAATGAAATAAGCAAGGCGACCTCTTATGCCAAAAGCATAGAGGTAATTCATAATACCATATTTCCAGGTAGTGTCATATGCACTTTCTAAGTCAAAGAAGACAGATACAACGTGCTCCTTTTTAAGGAATGCTTCTCTGATAAAAGTTTCAAAACGGATCATTAATGATCCACTGTGCATTTATGTTTACGAAAACCAGACTGGAAAGTAGTTATAAGTTTGATCTTTTCGAGAAACCAAACAAGTTTGTCATTCTTTCCATGGTTTTACATATACAGCTATAGGACGATAATCCCAGGGTAAGTTGCACCTTTACCATGCTTGTGAACTGGAATAACGATGGCCTCTTTCCAAGACCTTGGGAGATTTCCTGTTCGCCAAACCTTATTATAGACGTCAAGTAAACAAGAAAGGATCGGAAAGGTAAATGTTTAACCAGTTGATAGTGTAAATGATCTGAACACGTAGCGGTATCATGGCACTTCTTGAGAGCCGATTTTAATTCTTTAGCGTAAAAGCCTTATTATAGGCCTCTTTATTTTTCGATTTGATGTTATCCTTTTCGTTTCTCCTATTGCTGTTGAAAACTTTGGAGAGTAGCTTGAAGAGGACGACTTTTGTGCTAAGGAATCTGCCAATGTGTTGGCAATATCCTTCTTTGAAGTAGTGATACCCTCTGATGTGTTCAGATGATTCACACTAAGCGAACTGATATTTCCTTTTATTTCCCGTATCATGTGTCATGTCTTGTTGACAGGTGATCTAGACTTAATCTAGAGACATACTGTCTCCTTGCTTAATTGTTTTGCGATCTTTCTAGCTATTCTAAAGTATACATGCTTTTGATGTGTTGGCATTAGGTTAAACTGCATGAGAGCCGTTTCCCTGTGCCTTTAGCGTTTTTGCAATCCTCATCAAACCAATGTTTAACCAATGTTTGGGAGGTTACTTTGGATTTGTCGGAGTTTGGGGGAATTGTCTCTTTATGAGCCTGATAAATTAATGAAGTAAATAGTTGTATAAGGGCATCACATTCCAAGAAAGCATCCGGATTAATGGAATGTTCACATCGCATCTGGAATAAATTCCAGTTCGCTTTGTGGAGCTTCCATATCTCGGACGCCCCTGAATAGATGGCTAAGTTTCAGTGATAACAATAGAGAAGTGATCGCTTACATGAAGGTCGTCGTCTACCTTCCACTTAAAGTCAACAAACATATCAGGACTACAAATAGAAATATCAAGAGATGAGTAAGAACCAGTAGCAGGATGCAGATAAGTGGGGGATTTATTATTCAAAATACAAAGGTCATGTTTAAAATTAAAATCTTCTTTATTGGTGTCTCTACATCCCCGAAACGTATTGTGTGAATTGAAATCACCAACTTTCATGAAAGGTGTTATCAGCTGATTGACACGTTCAACGAGCTTGTCTGTAGTAATAGGCTGACCTGGCGGAAGATACAAAGAACATAAGGTTATTGTTTTGCTCAATGAGATTCTAACCGCATTTGTCTGCAGAGTTGTATTAAGTGATACTTAGCTTGAGGAACAGAGTTGTTAACAACTATATTGCTACCCCATCGCAAGCTCGATCACTTACATCGTATGTTTTATGATAACATGAATGATTTTTAAAGGAAAGATTATCATTATCTTTCAGAAATGTTTCTTGTGGGCATATAGCTACTGGTTTCTTTTCGTTCACTAGAAAAGACAATTCCTCAAAATTGGCTTTGAATTCACGACAGTTCCACTGGATTATGGAATTCATTTCAAATCGCCTTTGAATACAGATTCACAAATTTTGGTTTCAGCCAACGAACTCTGCCAAGAATCAATATCCTGATTTCAGTCATCCTTCGAACACGTCCATGAAATAGGAGACTCAGTGTACTGTGTCTCCATATCATCCAATTTCTGAAAACGGTTTTTAATTTTAGGATGAGAGTATCTAATTGGACCTTACTTTTTCTATGTCGTTGTTTCTGCAATGTTTTCCATCATGCCAGTAAGTGTTATCATAATTAACCCATTACTGGTAAGTGGCGAATTACTGCTTTCAATTTGGATGAGTCCAAAACAATGCTTAAGGTGAAAAGGGTAACATATTTGTCATTCACTTGCACAAAACATAGTAGATCTTGTCTTCGGTCATATAATGCATACTGTCATATAGTGCATTTTCCGCCTGTCTAATAGTAAACACTTTGTTCCAGAAATACACTTGTGATGCACCCAACACAGAAAGTCATTAACAAACGGGAAAGGCAGAGTCCAGAATGGCATGCACTGTTTTCCACACTCGAAATCGAGGCACAATTCACCCATAACTGATAAATGATTAATTAATGTCACTTAATTAATTCTTTGAATGTGTAGGGGTATGAAATTGCTTGTTGAGCAAAACGTTTAACTCTTTGTAGTCCAGGAGCCGAGGGGTCATACCTTGCACTGAGAGTTAAAGTCTTTTTCTTTGCTGATTCTTGTAGACTAGATGTTACCCTTCAATTTCCAAAAGTCATCCAGATCCGTTGTTTTTATAGATAATGGATCGTGTGACCACTCAAGATGTTGGTATTGAAAAGTTCTTTATAATGATATGTATTATATGCAAATGGATTTATTAATGAGGTCACCAGATGTCAAAAGGTCACCAATTTTTGACCTTCCTCGAAATCTCGAATGCCGTTTCAAACACCACTGCCAAGGCCAAAGACGGGGCATAATGATCTTTAACCCCAAATTAGTTTAATTAGACATCCTGCTATGATTCTAACTCACCCATTTAAATATATATTACATACTGACTGCCTGGCAGCGAACGAAATGCAAGCTGTGTGAAAATGCGCTAAAAATAGCTGTTCAGGGGTAGGAAAACAGAAATGCCTCTAAATCCGTTGTTCTTACAAATAATGGATGGTGTGACCGCTCAAAATGTTGGTATTTAAGAGCTCTTTATAATGATAGGTATACTATGCAAGTGAGTTCAATAATGAGGTCACCAAATGTCAAAATGTCACTAGACCTGCTTTCTCTGCTTGTCTCTAGGCCTTGAGGAGTCTAGGGATGGGCAAAATGGCAGGCAGGGATTTG
The DNA here is from genome assembly GCA_031471495.1 of Clinocardium nuttallii. Lineage (NCBI taxonomy): Eukaryota > Metazoa > Mollusca > Bivalvia > Cardiida > Cardiidae > Clinocardium > Clinocardium nuttallii. The sequence goes on along the minus strand of JAUELF010285080.1, from coordinate 2,226 downwards.
GACTGAACCCAGTCTGGAGCAAATGCCAAAAAAAAGAAGATGAAAAAAACACACTTCTAATTTGTGTATGTGCAGACATGTATGCAGTCCATGTGCATGTGGACACCACTGGGCATTGATGAGATCAAAAACGCCATGATCTAACGACAACCCACGAGAAAGCAGACAATATTATTGTCCAACAGGCATTGCGCTGCAGTGCGGAGGGGAAATCCATTACAGTATTGTCTGACGACACTGACGTGTTTGTCCTACTTGTCAACTATTATGATCAAACTGATCTCAAAGTCCCAGTCATAATGGAATCACCAGTTAAAGGTAGGACGGTGATTGACATTGGTGAGACCGTAAAGAAACACAAGAAGATTGCTCAAAATCTCCTTCCAGCTCATGCCCTTTCGGGTTGCGACACGGTTGCTACATATTTTGGTATTGGGAAAGGAACTGTCATCAATGTCCTTAAGGCAGGCCACACCTTGTCGGATATTGGTAGCTACCGCTGATATGGCTGATGTCTTCAAACAAGCAACATCATTCATTTCAGCATGCTACGGAAAGAAGGGTGCAGTATATTTCAAAGATCCGTATTCAGCTTTGGGCGGCACAAAATGGCAAGGGCGTCATATCATCCCCCGAACTCTGCTCACTGCCACCTACCAATGAAGCATTCTTAGAGCATGTGAAGCGTGCTCATTTCCAGGTCATTCTTTGGCGATCACCTAAGCAAAATGATCCGCCTCAGTTGGACCCCGAGGATTTTGGATGGCAGAAGGACACAGACGCAAAGACACTCATACCTGTCACACTTCCGGAAAGCAATGCACGTGCACCAGATTACATTCTTAACTTAATGAAATGTAGTTGTTCTGGCGATCGCCCATGGTCTCAAAAGTGACCTAGCAAAGATGTTATTCACCTACCATGTTCTGCGCCTGCTATAGCATTGGCTGTTCTAGGGATGGCTAAGCATTAGATTTTAAAATGAATCTATCTGAATCCGAAATGGGGATATTTTTCATTTCGTAATGGACAAAATTGGGTGCAAATGAGTACCAACACCTCTAGTCCATGAATAGATCTATATATAACAAAAGCATTGCAATATGATTCAGTTCCCTACTGGCTGGTTGATTTGACATGATGCGAGTCAATTACTAGAATCAACTAACTGCACTTAAACAGTCTCTGTTTGAACGTGTGGTATTGTACATCGAAATATAGGATTAACTAGGGATTGCTTTGAAAATGCGCTTGTCTCCCCATTTGTGTGGTCGTAGGGGAGAAAAAGAAATGATGGAGATGAATTTTGTAGTTTTGGACTAAGATTTAGCAAAGGTAACTTTGAAGTTTGGCCTATTAACCAGTTGACAATAGTGGACATGTATTGCATAAGATGTACACGAGTAGTTGTTATTTGTTTAAGAATGAATGTAATTTGGATGTAAGAAGTACCATTTTGTTTTGTTTTCGATATTGAGCAAGCAATGATCACTGATGGTTTAGTGAAATGCTGACAACGCTCATTTCAGCTAAAGGTCACTGTGATCTTGACTTTAAACATACGGATCTCAAAGTCAATAGAGGTCTTCTACAGGGCATGTCCAACCTGTATACCAAGTGTGGAGTTCCTCGACCCAATGGTTCTTCAGTTATTTAGCGGAAACCCTTTTTAACCTCACAAGGTCAACTTACCTTGACCTTCTGACATAAAAATCAATTGGGTCATTTAGTGGTCATGCAAACCAAGTATGAAGTTCCTATGCCAAATTGTTCTTCAGTTTTTGAGCGGTGTGTGAAGGACTGACGGACGGAAACCAATGGTGACCTCAATAGGAGTCATTTGCTGGTGGTGACAAAACTGCACATCAAGTATGCAGTTCCTGGACCCAAGCATTCAGTCACTGTGACCTTGACTTTAAATATACTGACCTCAAACTCAATAGGGGTCTGCTACTGGGCATGGCCAACCTGCATACCAAGTATTAGGTTCCTCAGCCCAAGCGTTCTTCAGTTATTGAGCGGACGGAAGGACGAAAGGACTGACGGACGGAAGGGCAAATCCGCTGTGGTTGGGTGGTTGGCGTCGGGGATTTCGAAACAGGGTCTCCCTGGTTCGATCCCCTGTCGCGGCAATTCGGTCATGGTGGAGTGCTCTTGGGTAAGGCACATTTTCTAGCCTAGTACTTGTTTGTTTACCCAGGGATCATGAATAATTTAATTTAATTG
>JAUELF010285079.1:0-19198 GCA_031471495.1 Clinocardium nuttallii | reverse complement strand
CATCTAAATATTGAGTATGTACGCTTTCTTTTACTGGGTAGACATTAATCCAAATTGTGTACATTTCCATGACTTTAAATTGACTGTTTTTCAACATTTACTGCCAAAATGGTTTTGAACTATTTATGACTTTCTTTGTTTCACTATTAGCAATATTTGCATAAGCAACATTTCAAAATTGTTCAGTACCTTTAAATATGGCATACATCCACGATAATCGATATAATTGTATTGGCTTAAGTTTTATGCGTAGCAGCTTGTTGCCTTAAATGAAAGTAAGAATAAGGACATGTTATAACTATGTTAGTCAACTAATGCAAGTAACTGTCGATTAGTGAAATAATGACTACCATATCTCTGTAACCATCAGTCGAACTTGGCCACGCATAGTCACAGATCTTTGTCAGCTAGTGGTAACAAATCAATTGAGTAGAACAAATCAATTACATTTATAAGGATGCGTGAAGTGAATAAATATATATGTAACTATACTTCGTAATGTAAGATACTTGGTTACATGTCATATATATTAACATATGAGCCGCTCCTGGAGACAGCCAACAAAATGGACACTTCGTAATGTTTCGAACAAGAACAGACTACGCATTCCGCGCAGGGTAATCTGGGTTGACACATTACGTCTCAGGGCGATAAAGGTATATAGTAATGATTCATGAAACAAGAAAATCCACAAGAGGCGAAAAGTGTTTCTCCGGGTAAGCCTGTGCGACATGCTTAGGCTGATCCGGGTCGATACTTAACGCAGAGGTCTCAATGTTGGTTGTCCTGCGAGACGGCTCATATATTGATTGTCCTCATCAATAATTGTTGTCAAAACCGTGTATGTTGTGGGTTCCTCTACAACATTGACTTGTAAGTAATGAATATGTATTTTGGGCCGGATGCATTATATTATAAGTCTTTAACAAAAGCAAATTGCATTGTATTGTAATCTGACGACCCCGTAAACATGATATCAGATAAACGATTAATAAAATTAACGCAAACCTTTAAGAACCAAACGTAAATTTTACATTAAAACCCGCCCAAAAACAAATATGTGAATTATTGTGCGATTCTCTGACACAATTATGTTAAAGCGTGTTACAAGACATTTGGGAAACATTAACCATGATTTTTATTGTCACTGTCGTCCATTTAATATTATCTCTAAACGCAGCTACAAGGTGAGTGGGTGTAAAACACAGACTCCTGGATGAGGAATTTGTCGGTATTTGACTGGAACCGTCGTTAAAACATTTTCTAAATATACCGAGGCTTTTTGAAACCTCTGGTGCAGACAGACATTGTGACAAAGGAGGAAATTGCTCATTGTTAAACAGTTCCCCTTTAGCCACAATATTTTCCACTATGTCCAATAATGTAACATTCACTACTGTTCCAAATATTTGTACCTTAAAAGTAAGACACAACGGAAATCGGCGTAGCAAAATCTGTTGTCAGGGTTTAAATACTTCGGATGTTGTAAGCTTCAACAACTATATTTAGATTTAAATTTAGATTTAGATATTCAGATGAGCGCAAATATCGCAGAGTAACATACAGCTTGGTCTGAACATTTTAGACGTATTTAACAGGTGACTAATTTACCATTGATGAACGTCATCCGTTGTTTATTATATGTGGAGCTTATACTGTTTGATGCATATCTAATGTGGGATCAGTATCATAGTTCCTGTCCGTCGCGATATGACCTTATACTGTTTGATTCATATCTAATGTGGGATCAGTATCATAGTTCCTGTCCGTCGCATTATGACCTTGTAAGTTGCGTGGAACCCAAGACAAAATAATTAATGTTTGATTTATTCATCTTACTTCTACAAAATAATTACACAGTGAATATTATCAGTAATAAGAATCTTTCTCCTGCAATTTAAGTGTTCTGTTTTTTTAATTGACATCCAACATCTTCCATTCTAATTTGTGCACCGTAAGACTAGATACGTTAACTTTAAAGTCATCCGTTATATAGAAAACCATTTCAGGGGCGTAGCTTGGCAATAATCAATGTGTAGGCCGTCTCGCGAGAAAATCAACAGTGCGGACTCTGCGTAAAGTATCGACCCGGATCAACCTAAATATGCAGGCGTACCCGGATAAACACGTTTCGCCTCTTGTGGATTTTCTGTTTCATTAATCACTACTCTATACATCTTTCCCCCTAAGACGGAATGTGTCGGCCGGATCAGTGTGTGCGGACCGCGGATCTGGTCGATATATTACGCAGATGTTTATCGCCGCAGCTGTATTTTGGGGCATTTTGTGAAAAAATATTGTGTAGGCACGTGCCAACAGTGCCTACAGGAAGCTACGCCCCTGTATTTAAAGATTCAAATACCTCCTCGACGTATCAAAAACAATTAAAAGATGTTTTTATTAATTATAGCTTCGCTTTTCCCAAAGGAAAACAGGTTGAAAAAACTGTATGCGTAATAAACGCATTTATATATCTAATACATGGATTGTCACTAACTCCAAAGACTGCCACAAGTGTGTGCTTCTTTCTATTTATTCTGAAGTCCAAGTAGGTAATTAAACACTAGTGTTACACGTTCCTTGTCGGCGTACAATGACGGAGCTTCGACAGTCATGTATGGTCGTATGATGTTGTCAAATTAGTTATGCCATCAATTTCTTTTCACAAAATTAACATTTTGCCATCATTTTGGACGAAATCGGGCTGGAACGAAACGGATTTTTCACATACTCTACTTTCACTTTTAAACAAGGTCAAAATACTCAAAATGATCAAATCAATAATTTCCAGTGCATCCCTTACAAAACAAGGTTTTAAACTCAATGTCATATATTCAATGCATTCTTGTGAAGGTATGTATACACTCATTTATACGCAAACAAAGCTTTTTCTTTGGGACTATTTGGCCGCGAATGTCTTTTTGCGTAATTTATCCTCATAACCAGTGTCTTCCTTTCCTTCAGTATTATTTGAGAACATGTTATAGAATTGATATAAACAAGTTTGGATAATTCCGTGCATTGCCTGCAAACCGAATGCCGTAAACATCGATGTGTTTTAAATTTTGTTTTACTACATACACGGAACATTTAAGTATCTTGATACAGCATTACAGTATTTTACAGTGAAATGCGACTATGCCTAGGCACTGGTCAATTGTTGCAATTGTTTATACCCTTTTTTTTCAATAAATTTAGAAATAACTTTACATATGGTGGTTTGCAAGCTGCAGTGAGTTTTAAAATACGATTACACTTTGGAGTTAAATTCCAAAATAGGAAAATACAGAACATTGAACGTTGAAACCATTCACGAAATATTCAATAATCAAGTCAGACTAACCCCATAGAAAAATTACCAAAGAGTATGCCAAGAAATTGCAGCGCAATTTTCTCGATTCTTGCTGTGAAGTCTTACACAAAAGAAGAAATTAAGATATCCCGGTGCCGAGAACCCAACCCAATTGAAATTGCCATATTGTATTGGAACTTTACTTGCAAATCCTTTTTGCAATTTTCCTAGCTATATCCTTTACCTCTTGCGCTGCCAACGGAAACAAAAGGCATTTGCAAACAACAAAGATTCAGGTGAGATAGCTGTCTCTTCCGAAATTGGCATCGTTTTCTTCTTAGACATTACATTTTACCAAGTGTCCTGTTGGACGAAAAATGGTGTGGTCCAACCTTAAACATAGACGAATTGACTTTGTGAAATTCGACCGGTGAAGTAATTTTAAACAGTGTAGAACTATTTATGTTACGTTTTCATAGCGAAACGGCATTAAATAATTCAGACTGAAACAATGCTTAATCCATTGACTCATACTTAACAGTTTTAGACAGCGACTATAATGGCTTTCCCTCATTGGCGTTCAGATTTGCGAGGTAAGCATAGCGACTAACTCACTGGTGTAAGAATAAATGGACCAGTAGTACTGGTACACAACCAAGGAAACATCGTAACTGAACGCTTGTTAAAAATGGCGTCAAACACCGCAAAAACAAATAAATGCACCTTCTAGCACAGTGTTGAAGGACATATTTGGCAATATGAATAGACTCGGAATGGAAAAACAGTCTGTTTTTATTTACAGAAGCTGTATTTTGGCACCCTTTTGCTTGTGAAAATGTTCGCCATTCGTTCGAGTCATCAACCTCAGGTTTCCTACGTATTGCTCAATGGTGCCTTTTAATGCGTTATTTACCCTGAACCATGATTTATTCGTACAGGGAACATTTGTTGGGTTTTTTTCAAGCAAGGGAACACCAACAGTAAATTTTGCGATGTTTATACGACGCCTTTAAAAGGCGTGATTGATAAGAAATGCAAGCTTTTACGTATGGTGATAAATTGGCACTTTGCTCCTATATCCTAGCACTTTGTTATTTGTTTTAAAAGTGATCGGGTAGATGTTTATATATTCTAATGGTAAATTATGAGTTAGAGTCACGTTCAATAACAACATGCGTAACTTTCAAAGCGAATTAATGTTGCCTTTGTAAACCTGCGTTATTTACGGGCATGTTTTATTATTTATACACTCCCCCAGACAGTTACAGTTTAAATAATTCCATGCCAAAATGTGGCTTATCTTTTAACAAAAGTCGCACGAATTGCCGATTGGCAGGACTTTATAACTAAAGAAAATCTCGGCTCCACTGAAGTAATTTCATAAATGTTTGAGGTAATCGTTGAAAGTAATCGGTTTCTTTATTTTCTATTTGTTTCTTTCGTTTTTAAATCGTTGGTTATAAACCGTACTATTCTCGAATACTTGATTGAACTATTGATTGATTGGGTTTAACGCAGTTTTTCAATTACCAGTCATATTTCCTGACTATGTCGTCTCAATACTCAGCAAAAAAGTATTTGCAAGCAACTGGCTGCTTTTACACTTAGACTGTTAACCAATTGCTTTTTTTAAAACTTCAGATAGAATGTTTGCCCAGGTAAGGTTCGAACTCACAACCCTTGGATTGACAACCCGCGTCGCTACCGACTGAGCTAAAAGGGCTCGGCATTCGCACATGCGTTGGTCCGAATACAACGTTTAGGTTGGCCATGACCAATCAACATACACATATAGTGTTAACATTCCTTGAACGCCTGTTAAATTTCCAAACATCGCGCGACTGCTATTTTAATTAGCGTGGTTTAGATGGAGCTTGTCTGTATATGTATATAAAACAGACAAAGGATTGTAATGGCCATTCTTATGCGAAGATACTTAAGTCAGGACATAATGTCAGGAGAATGTGAAATGTGTCTGCCACAAAGAGCGTTCACACATTAAAATGTCTAAATGGAGCAAACTATATGGACACTGTTATTCTGAAGAAACTTTGATCGGTCATAGTTTGACTGGAATAACACTACGGAACTTAATTCTACCGTAGCTGAGGTTAATTCGTATTCCTACGCAACGTGGTTAGAATGTCAATATGAGATGTACTCTTCATGAATCGCTTTTTATTCAATTATTTGTATTAATATGCAGTAACAGATCAACAGTCCAGCATCTAATATTTGTCTTTGTAGAAACTGCTATATTGTTCAAGATAACTTTCACTTTCTTTAGTATGACCAGTTTACAATGAATTTCGGCTTTTATTTTTCCAAGAAGTCTGGACAAATTCATACCCAACAGCAAGGTCGTTTCATGACATAAGGAGTGAATGGAGTGAATGTAGACCCACATAAATAACATCGATGTTAATACTAGGTCATTTCGTGACATAAGGAGTGAATGTAGACCCACATGAATAACATCGATGTTAATACTAGGTCATTTCATGACATAAGGATCGAATGTAGACCCACATGAATAACATCGATGTTAATACTAGGTCGTTTCATGACATAATGAGTGAATGTAGACCCACATGAATAACATCGATGTTAATAACTAATTGAGGCATATAAAATCGGGAAAGTTACTTTGAGATGAACAGCTCTCTAATTAAATCATAAAGTATGTGTCGTTTACTAATTATTTCTATATTTGAATATCTTCAAAAAGTTGATGTCACTCAATGAATTAATTAGGTACATGTGTATTATGTATAATGAGCTGGAGGCCTTATATTACTGAATACAACACTTGTATTTGAATTCGTTTATCAGAAGGTTTCGTTTTACTAAAGTGATTTTAATGAGCAGAAATAAATAATGATTAAATGCCAAAATATTCCTGACCCGTTCTTATTAACCCTTTCCCTCTAATAGACGCTTTCTGACGCCTCTGCAGCAGACGGCAATTTCTCCTTTTGACACAATGTTTCCCACTTTTAGTCATATATTATCCATTCAATTAAAGAGATTTTCCAGGTTTTGACAAACTATGTTTAAAGTCGTCTGCTGCAGAATTGTCGTACCAGGGAAAGGGTTAAACTCTCGTATGGTTAAAACAATGTTTCCCCTAGTCTGTATTATGTGTATTTCTCCCCCGAATCGTTGTACTACCATGACAGTGATCTGTGTGGTGTTGTTTAAGGAAATATCAATCACGGGTGATATCGTAAGATAAACTGTTTTTTAATTAAAATAAAGACAGTTGATGTTTTGATCATTGTCGAATGTCGGAGTGTTTAACGTCATTAATGTAAGGTCCCGTTAGACTAGCAAAATGCATATATATATGAGCTATGAACCGTTTTAGGCTAGCAGAACTCCAGGAAATAGATTTTATAGTCAACATTTTATAACTGTTTAAAATATATCTGTAAATATTAGAATCATAATTCTGGGATAAATTATAGTAATAATTTCACTTTTAAGTACCATAAACATCTAAATACTGAACATGTATGCTTCCTTTTTACTGGGTAGACATAATTATATCCCCCTGAGACGGAAGTTGTCGGCCCGGACTGTGCAGGCTTATCTGGGTCGATACATTACGAAGATGACATAATGATTGTTTTCTCGTGGGACGGCTCATTTGTATATAACGCGTCACTCATATTACAAACAACATGACTAAACAGGTTTTTATCAAGGTGAGGGGCACCTATACAAGTTGCTCCATTGTATGTTATTTTTGAAAAAGCATGAATATCGGGGCATTGCTAACGGTAATAATAATGGAGTAGATTTCGACAAGTCGCATTTACAAGCTTTGTACAGTCATCATAGTACATGTAAAAATTAACTACTTTTGGAACCAGCTTCACAATAATTGAAATTAAGATAAAGCATTTGTCTATGTTGTAAATACACGCAGCATCAACAGGAAGACAGAGGTACAGTGGTAGGGCGTCGACCTCTTGTACTAAAAGGTCCCGGTTCGAATCCCGCGATGAGCGGGCTTTGCATTTGAAAAAATTCCACACGAGTACGGCACGAGAACTAGCTACGTCAATATGAAAAAGACATCGATCGTTATTAATATAAGGATAAATTTTGTTTCGCAATCGATGTTAAATTTCTAAGTTCAAACTAACAGCAAATCCATATACCAATTTAAGAGAGAGTGGTCTCTCCTATCATGGTTTATATGAACGTACTCCTTGTTTAGTATACACCATTAATTGATCGGGCCCCTGTCGCTGGTGAGACGACCAATAAGAATGGCAGCCATAGTATTACCCTTACGTGAGCCGTAAGAGCCGGCTAAATTGATCTGAAGATTGGAGCAACTCTTGAGCTCTAGCAGGTGGATTGGTATTGGTTTCATACATTTTGTGTTTGTAGCTTGATATAAATATAAGGTGAAGTGCTAATAGCATCTGTCCTGTCTAAGGCGATATGCATTAGCTGTTGTGCGCCATAAAACTTAAAACTAAAATCACAAACAAATCGCTTGGTACCAATCCCCAAAATGCTAAATGTCTTAAACAACGGTTTGCGTACTGTAAACAATTCAATTCCATTCAATTCCATTATTTGCATATAACATGTTACATGTTGTTGCATCACAATAAACATTTGTAAGGTAAACATTTATATTAAAGTTGAAATAAATGGCATAACATTTGAGAAAAGTGTTACTAGTTAAGTAAAACCTAAATAAGTTAGTATGTGACTTAAAATAAGCACCTTGTTCAGCATTTCGGAATATACTCATTCTATGATTTTTCATTAATTGTTTAAGTATGCTAATATTTTATAGTAATTGAGGACATATAAGTATGAAATGATGTTCATGCTCGATAACATTCAAACTGCGCATTTGACATAATCTATAACTTGCTTAACACCAGCACTTTCTCCCTTTTCGAAAATAGTATCCTATCTTTATCAGATTTCTCATTCCTATTTTCCGGATAACTCTATTGCCTTTCCTTGGAATGTTTAAGGCAGGCAACTCTATGATTTTGATTTCAGATAAAAGAACACAGCCAGTGTGGTAAATATGCATGTTTTCCGGGACGTAGTGATGTGGCGTAACGCATTTGTCATAACCAAAGCCAGTTGAATAGTGCGCAAAACTGTTTTGCGTAGAATTTATAATTTTCCACGTGGAAATTGATATTAGCGGCTTCACAGCTGGTTACTTTCAGAATTAGTTGTAATATATTTTCTGCATGTAATGCTGAGAGAAAACAAATGTATGCCTTCCACTGTTTTCTATGTTTATTTAAACAGTTCATATTCAATGATAAGGTTTTCAGTTTCAGGTTGTTGTCTTCTGCCTTTGTGTTTGATTAATTGTGAGTTAAGCTGTGCTTGGTCAACCCTTTCGTACATACAACACATCTACATCACTCAATTTTGAAAACAACTAAGGTAAACCTTAGCAAACGACAGTTTAATTTCTGAATTAAGTTGAAAACAGTGTTACAAATGAAGAAATTGCTTATTAAGAGCAATTTCTCCATTTGCGACAATGCTTTCAAAAATCTTCTGCAGAAGAGTCGTTATAAAAAGCATTTTAAATGAGGGCTTGGGTTAAACACCAAGGTCGTCAATTATTGAATGCTGCATCAGATTATAATTGCAACATGGAACGAATGCAATTTATGAATGCGATCAGAGCGGAGTCCCACCATGCAAAAATATTACCTCATAGAGTAACCCCGCATTTTACCCAATACTGTTAATATCGGAACTATCAATACGTCAAAACCATTACATGTACATGTAGAACAGTGCTTACCGCTGATAAGTTGCCTAACACTTTCCAATCAGCAGAAGTAATTTTGACGCATCTACAGCAGAACACTCTTGAAAAACAATGTAGAAAATGCAGAAATTACTACTGATAATAATTCTTGATTCTGCTACTGTGTTTCCATACCTATTCAATACTCATACGATTTTTTCTGATTTTGTCGATATAACTACTTTTTGTGCTGATTTGTTGTATGTGGTTATTACTGTAAACTGTAAATAGATACATTTCCGCGTATCAAATATATGTTGACAAAGTGAGAACACTATCGGTCGGAAGGAAATACGATTAACCTTATACGAGTACATACATGTACATGTATTGTTATGACGTCCCATACACACACAATAGTGTTGCTAAAATGACTATGCAATCATTTTCTTTATGTATTTTGTATCGAAGGATGCAAGTTGATTCGTTAATGCAACTTTATCTATGTCTATATATCTATAATCCAACCAAATCATATGGTGTGGATACTGAAAAGAATCGTACCAATGAGATGATTTATGTTGTGACAATTCAAAATATGATTATAGGGTCAAATAAGGATTTTAGAACATGCAAACCGAGCCTTATCTAGAACCCTGTGCTTTAGACTTATTTCTAAATGTCGCCGTACTAAAACAGCGGTTTTCGATTTAGATAACGTGATTTAAAAGAAATAAGCATTTAAAAGAGATCATTTCAACGAGAAGGAACTTCGTTATTGGCAAGTTATCAGCTGTTTACACAGAGGTCCGGATACTTAGAGGGTATCAGCTCGTTTTTCCACAATATCTCTCTTATTACTAGATCAAACCCAATGTTATGGGTACTCAAAAGACTGAGACGATTCTTTTGAGTACCCACAACATAGGGTTAGAGGGTCAAATAGGGATTTAAGAACATGCAAAACGCCCTTAATTTATCTAGAGCTCTGAATAACCTAATACTAATATCACCACAGTGTTAGTAGAAGCATCTGTTTGGAAAGAGGCAATCGAACCAATATAAGGGTACTCATTATACTTCCAAATAAATTGTTCTACAGTCTAACACATATTTCATTATAATTACAATGAACTACTAGTTATACTGTCAGGTTATATTTTAACGTTATTATAATGTTGTTTTGTATTCGCCTGCTTGTCTGGAGGACATCAGAGGAAGCCGGATTGTAAGTGGAAGCATTGATTCATCATTGTGTTACAATGCTCTTATTGAGAAAGGAATAATTGTTTACCCACTTGGAAGACTTTTCATTATTTACACAATGTTCTTTTTTTTAACTACAGCTGCAAAGTAGTCAATTTATCATTTAGTGTACACACTGCTTACAACATGTGTCTAACGCAAATGCGTCAACAGTCGAGTGTAACTGGACAATATATATTTAAATGATGTGTCAAACAAGAAGCTGTTTTGTTTATAAACAAAACATTAACATTTGAAAAACAATCGATGAAAACAATGCCAAATCTTGAAAAATATGCAATAGCATTCGGGCCCAATAGTAAACAAGTGAGCACAGATTGTTGGAAACAGTGAGCGAATTCTCATTTGTCCACAATGGTTATTAAAAGTTGTCCTTCGTAATTATAGATAATTTCTTCTATCTCTGTAGGCGAACGGAGCATAACGTATTAGTTGTGTAGATCGATACACCCTCAAGTTCAATGACTATTAACTAATTACCCAACCAATAAAGTGTATTTTATTTCAAAATAAACACATAATAATTGATAATTCATTCGTCGAAAAATGAATGTGACCCAGTCTTGATTATGTAGGTAGTTGTCGTTTGTCTCGTTGCATGATGAACTACACTTACATTTCGTGTCTCACGTTAACAGGCATGTTGGTTAAAGCGAAACCATGAAGTAAAACGGACAGACATACGGTCTTTTAACGGTGCTGAAGTCCAGATTATTACTTTAATGTTTTCCAAGAATTATGATTCTAATATTTCAAGACAATTTTTGAACAGTTTTAAAACATTGACCATACTATCTATAATATTGAGTTCAACATCTTTAAGACCAGAGAATATACAGATCAGCACATGAAGCATTTCATTGTCATGTCAGGAAACGTCAATATTATGCTATGGCGGGTATAAATGTCTATACAATATCAATGATAAGGACATCAATGCTAGCACTCAGCGGGGTAATAGCTAATATATTAACCATCAATGATCTCAGATAGGACGACAGCTATTCTAGTTTGACGTAGCCAGTCATTAAATCGTAGACGATCGAAGTGTTTACTCAAGTCATCTTCTGAGAAACCTATCATTGAGGACGGAGACTGTTCATGGTTATACCTGATATTTATCTCCTGAGCTGGCGTTAATAACAAGTCAACATTCATCCTCATAGTGGTTTGCTTGGAAGTTGTACCGTTTAATTGATCTTATGTACGGGCGTAAATAACAAGTCAACGTTCAGCCTCACAGTGGTTTGCTTGGACTTTGTACCGTTTAATTGATCGTATGTGCGGGCGTAAATAACAAGTCAATGTTCAACTACATCTTGGTTTACTTTGACTTGGTACCGTTCTACAACTGATTTGTGTTGATGTTTAGTATCTACTGCTTGTGAAATCTTTCGTCAGCCTAGATATATTTAAAAGAAGTTAAACTTATATTGTTTTACATTGATTACGAAACAATCTGTAAGCTTATATAAGTAACGCTAGATTTCTTAATACTGCAGGCAGAACAAGTACTCGCGCCGTTTGTGTGGAAAATCCAAAAGGCCGAACAGGCTCATCACTGAATTCGAATCCGGGACATATGGTGCGAGAGGCCGGCGCTCTACTCAGGCACCACTGTCTTCCACAAATTTATTTAACAAAGATACGAATTCAAAGATCTGATAAGTACTCTCATGCTATACGTTATCGGATGCATCATAAATGTTAACAACAAATCTCCCTTCGTATCCGACCATGCAGTCTAATGCAAAAGCAGTAAATCTTGAAAGTATTTGTGTCGTGTTGGTGAACACTGTAGAGACAGAGATACTTTAGGAAAAACGCAGGCTTGTTCTTAGCTACGCTGGTCGCATTTCTCATGTGAATAGCTGTTACTGATTTCTCAAGTATAGTCCTAGGAAAGTCAGTTATTGATTGGGTCTCGTATTGTTCACACCTGCTCGTTATCGAGAGACTCATTATCTAGGAATTTCAAAATGTTTAGACGCATCTGGGTCACATAAACTTACAATGATTCAGCTTATGTGATGTAATTCTGTTTACCGAGTAATTAATACTACAAGAGTGTGGAATCGTTTCTCTGGGTAATTGAACCTGAGTTGCCTTTGATGCATGACCATTTGAAATAGCTACGCACACTATTATCAATTAGTACGCCAATGTGGTAATGCAATATAGCTTATCATAAAGTCATGTAAGAACATACATGTGTAATGAAAAGTAACTTCATTTAATAAAAACATATTCACCAAGAACTTGTCAATCCTTTAAACATGGAAGTAAAGGCAGTCGTCTTTTGCGCTCAAGGCTGCGAAGTTAAGCATTACGACTGGCTTGCTGGTGTCAGGATTAATTAACCAATAGCACTGGTAACTTACCCAGGAAACGCCGTGATAAAACTGAAAAATGTCTGAAAACGGACTATAACAATCAACAAAGAACTTGTTATAACGTGTTTGTTCAGCATTTCACAGACTTAATTGTTGAACATAATAGTTGTTTATTTGTGAAATGACATTTCGTTTGTAGACATTTATCTCACATACTGACTCGTAAATGGATTTATTTCGTAATCCTAGCCTATCGTTAACACTTTGCTACCACTCAGAGACTTGAAACGGAGCAATAAAACGAATCGTTGCCAGACAATATATCTATCTGTAAGTAAACGGACCCGAATGTTTTGGGGTACTCCAAAGAACTGTCTCAGTCAGACAATTATTTGGAGTACCGACCATTTGGACCATTTGGACTTTTGGAAATTAAATGATGATGATTATAGAACTTGAAATAAGCATATTAACCCTTTCCAGCATACGACAAATTCTGCAGCAGACGACTTTGAACATATTGTTCAAAACATAGAAAATCTCTATAATTGAATGGATAACCTATGACTTAAAGTGCAAAACATTGTGGCAATAGGAGAAATTGCACATTTTGTGCAATTTCTTCTTTTGTCACTATGTTTTCAAAAAGCTGTCTGCTGCAGAGGCATCAGAAAAGCGTCTATATGAGGGAAAGGGTTAAATTAACTATAGCTCTGCATCTGAGAAGTATTAGTTTTTACTTTTAGTTGTTTTATATTTTATTGAAGTGAAAATAAATACATGTTATATGTATATATATATATATATATATATACAACTGATTACTATAACGAATTAACATGCTCACTTTTAGGCAATAATTGTACTTAAAAGGACTAAATATACATATATATTTATTCATTCAGTAAAAAACCAAGGACAGTTTAGCCGTGAACAGCATTGTTTTTCCCCATGAGTATTGCCTTGAACGCTGAGGTAACTGAGATATTTATTATTGATTTATAATTTTTTATCAAGTGTAATTTGATAAACCATGGTTTATGGCATAATCTGTTTTGAATCACCTGAAAAAGAAGTTGGGTTTCTTGAAGTACATAGTTTCCACCTGTCATAGAGTTACTTAGTGAATTACTGTATCTATACCATAGTTGGTATTTACCATGAACATTTTGTTTGAGTGTTGAAGGAACATATTTTTTATATGTTTGCGTCTATTGTTTTTTATTGTTTTAAGTATAATTTAATCAATCATTGTTTATGCTATCAACCTGTTATTGTTCACCTGAAGATTACTACAATAAGAAAAATAATATTTGATACCAATGACGATTGCAATTTTTAAAGATTAGTAAATGCTTCTATAAACAAACAAATTAAAGTCTCAAAGACCTTGATATATATTTATATATATATTCAAAGTTATCTGCTATCATTCCTATCTTAACTCGTGTGCTTCCACGACGTCTAAAGACCAAAGTGAAGATAACATTTCATTAGCAAAAAGTTCAAATGATCTGGTAAATCTATCTGAGCATGCCTGTGTCAAGACTTTGCAAAGGGTCGTAATGGCTTCCCTCGTTGGCGATCAGGGTTGCGACCTACGAGCTGGTGGCGGGATAAAGGGACCAGTTGTACTAGTAACCAAATAATCAATAAATCAATATATGAAGCAAGCACCGTTCATTCATTCACAAGTTTGTTCTTTGAATGTATCAGCTGATGAAGTCTGCACTCTAGGAAATGTTGTTTCATTATTCGTTGGGAGATGCTTCCGATTTATGTGTAGAGCGTAATTATGCTACCTTAAGTCAATCTTGATTAATGTCTTCACTTTTTAAACCATGTTAAAGGTGCTGAACTCCAGATGGAGATCACACATTTTTAAATGTTAAAAATTCTAAAAATATTGCTAATAGTGACAACAGCGTAAGTAATACGTAGATCACACTTATTTTGGCAGTAGATGTTGAAAAACTGTCAATTGAAGGCCATGAAAATGAACACAATTTGGCTAACTGGGTATGCCTACCCAGTAAAATTGTAGCATAAACCAATAAACCATCAATATTTAGATGTGTATGGTACTGGAAAGCGAAGTCATTACTCGAATTTTATTCCAAAACTATGATTCTAATATTTAAAAACAACTTTTGAACAGTTTTAAAACTTTGACTATAATATCTTTTTTTTATCGAGTTCAGCGCCTTTAAAGTGAATCTGGTAGTACTTAGTTTTTTAGCAGGTGCAATTCTCCGATTACGAATTGATACACACTTTTATAAACAAACCTACATCGGGGTCCCAGTCTGATTCATCGAGTCAAATATGTAAGAAAGCAACGATACAAAAACAACTTTGTAAAGCATTGCTTGAAATTTGCATCTCTTGCTCTTCTTGTTATTTGTTTCCATTTTTATTTGCAATATGAGCAATCAAGATTCCGAACTTTAAAACAAGCACATCCAAAATAAGCATGTACCATTCTCTCGGTCTATTTAGCGTTGGCCAACAAAGAACTATATATACTTTGATCTTTATTGCCCTTTTTTTTAAAAAGCTTCACATGCCGGATTTGTGTTTACAAAGACTACTATGGCTTCAATACTTTTAGCCGAAGGAAACATGTTGTCGTGAGCAAAATTGCCCGTTAGTTAAAAAGCTT
The DNA here is from genome assembly GCA_031471495.1 of Clinocardium nuttallii. NCBI lineage: Eukaryota > Metazoa > Mollusca > Bivalvia > Cardiida > Cardiidae > Clinocardium > Clinocardium nuttallii. The sequence goes on along the minus strand of JAUELF010285079.1, from coordinate 3,893 downwards.
AACATGCCGGTTTGTGTGTAAAACAGCTATCATGTCTTCAATGCATTTAGGCACAGGGAAAAAGGATCGTGAGCAAAATTTAATTACAAAAGTCTGTCATTAATTCTGCCGCAACACTCATTCTACCGTACCTTTTGTTTGTGTTCAACCAACATCAAAATTGGATATAAAAAGGAAAAAGTCAACAAAACCGGGTCAATTATCGACGTGGCTTAATACGGAGCGATTAATTAACGGCGAACTTCCATTGACTAGAAGTCGATTAAAACTAAGATCCAAGTCATGTAGATTGGCGCTCTGGAGGCTTTTCCTTCCAGCGAGGCCTACATATACTGTGTAGATCTGTTTAAAGCTTACAAAAGAAAAAAACAAATGATTATACAGGTTTCTATTTCTTTGTTTTCCAAAATTGTAGTTCTAGACCTGTTTGTCATTTTATTAAAACAATCCAGTTTGCGATGAGACCCTGTATGTATGGCTAGCTTGACATACTCGTCGCCGTTAAAAGAAAGAAACAATGAAACCCTTCTATGTATACTATAAATCCACAGAGAGAATTTTGAAAGTATTTACACAAAATTAAGAAAGTAAACGAAAGTATATTTTTCGCCTGTTGATTAAGCAATTTAACCCCCCATTTCCTACATTCAGACGCTTTCGAACCCCTTTGCAGCAGACGGTTTTGCAAACATTGTGTCCAAAAGAGAAATTGCTCACGAGCAACTTATCCTTTGGTTGTAAGATTTCTACTATTTTCCGATCAGTGTGCGCCACCTAGTTATTCAAGAATTCAATAGGTTTACCTAGGTGTTTTTAAATTCGTCTGATGTTGATATAGGACAGGGCTAATAATCCCCTACAAGAAAGCGTTTGTGATGGCGCGAGCTCATTATTGTCACTGTAACCTTACCCATGTAATATAACATAATACCATGACCGATAGCACGTTGTTCGATCGAATAGACTCAGTTTGACTTTCATTGACTACTTTACGAATATCGCGTGGCAAACCATTTGTATAGAAAATGGTTCAAGTGGCATTGTTTACCATCCGTCGCTTTATTTGTGCCTGACCGTGGATGGTACGCACCTTTAACCCTTTCCCTCATACGGCATTTCTGCAGCAGACGACTTTAAACATATTTTGTCACAAAATAGAAAAAATCCCTTATCGAGTGGATAACCTATAAATAAAATTGGAAACACATTGTTGGAAAAGTAAAAGTTGCTCGTTTTAAGGCGTCAAAAAGCGTATATATGGGGGAAAGCGTTAACGAGTAGTTATGTTATTGAACGGCAACTGTCAGGGACACACACGGGTTAGGAAGGGGTCCGAGCATACTCGTATTACTTATCAAATGGAGAACTCAAATGTTCTTTTTTGTCATTCTAAAACCTCCAACTCGCTATATCAACATGTAGATTTATTGAAATTTTCAAAACGAATCAAACCTTACTATCACTGAACCTTAGTTTAAGTTTTTAATGTGAGAGTGCATGTTTGCATGATTCCCTGTTGAGTAACTCGTTCGCTGTCAATATGCATTGTTTGCCACTTAGACATTGCATGTTACAAAATGTCCTGTTGGACGACAAATGGAGTGGTCCAATGTTCAACATTGAAGACTCGACTTTGTGAAATTCGGCAGTGAAAATAAATTGGCTAATCGACCTATCAGATCGCATACACCCGAGCACAAATCGTTATTCCCTGAACCAAGAACAAAAAGGAGAAAGACAGATGTAGCTGTTATCCATTTGGGTTCTACATGAATGGGCTATACATATGTACATTCGTTTTCCATGAATGGCAATACATATGTACATTATTTTTCCAAAGGGCTATAAATATGTACTTGTTTTCCAAAGGACTATACATATGTCCATTTGTTTCGTGTGTGAAATTAGTACGGGCTTACGACTTCATTGCAAGTTTGTTCAGTCGTTTCTTTGTCCCTGCTATCTCCAATACGCTTCTCTGGTATTCAGATCAGCGTATGTTCGGAAAACCAAGACTGATGTATTGATATTTGCCGAAGGCCACTTTTTCAATAGAGAGACTAAATTATATAGTTACGTGAGTTAGAAAATAAAACAAAGCAAGTCAAATACAAACTTTGCGTGCGTGTAAACTGGTAGAAGTATGGCTGGTTCTCGTGCCAGCTATCATAAATCGTCAGTCATGTCGATATTCCCGAGATCGGCAGTCTAACTTCGTAAAGCTTTTAAACTAGATATTCTTTCGACACATATTCCATGGATACGTCAACTGATTTTACCTCCGTGTAGTCATGTCTCAGGCAGATTTCAATACAGAAAACACAACTGGCGTCGTAGATATCGAGTATGACAAGCCATGTTTTCAACTTTGTATACAAAATAGGTTTTCCAGTTATACATATATCACATTTTTTCTACAAGTTGGTATATTCTCTATAGCATAGCAACGATCAAATCATCGAATGCAGACATACATTCATTTTGACCTTGTTTAGTCCTTTAAACATTACGCATTTGAGCCGTCCTGTGAGAAAACTAACATTGTGGTCCCTGGGTAAAGTATCGACTCGGATTAGTCTTAGCATGCCGCGCGGGCTTACCCGGATAGACATTCATTCGCCATCTGTGGATTTTCTGTTTCAGGAAGCATTACTCTATATCCCCTGGGAAAGAACGTGTCGGCCCGGATCAGTATGCGTGCACTTCGCAGGCTGATCCGGTCGATACATTACGCAGAGGCCATACTATTGGTTTTCTCGCGGGACGGCTCATGTTTTCGGCTTTCGCGTACCAGTATTCTAATACAACATTCTAATAAGGCAAATTGCAAGCTTCCAACATAGACTATTTAGCCCATTTGTGGACGACGAATCACGTTAGTCATCATAACTTTTGTCAATCATCGGAAAGAATGAATCTCCATTCATCCGATGGGTCCAGGGGTGACAGCCCATGCAACATTCGTACCAGACGAATGGCTACATTCCAATAAAGACTATTTAACCCTTCCGTGGAAGATGGTTAAAAAATGAATCGCCGAGCAGGAACTCTTATTTACGGGCCCCGGATTTAAAAGGTATTTTAAAGGCCAAATGTACTTTGGTAATGACTATAATACTCTGTGTGACTGTTCAACAATAGCTGACAACATTAAACACTTAAGAATAAATCTCCAACATCTGTATCGACATTCACATTATTTTTTCAACGTACCATTTATAACCAAATGTGGTTTCAAAGTAGACGAACCTGCCAAGATTTAAATCATACCGGGAGAGTGTCTAATGTGTGTGTATATATATATATATATATCAGGTGTCCAAACCTAATTGCTGAGAATGCCCATGGGTGAAATGCTAATTAGCATTTACTTTATAGATACATACACTATTACAACAACACATTGCTATATAGAATAGATGTTGTTGTTACAGATCTTTATTGTATAAACAACTTTGATTGTATTTATCAATAAGCGTTGCCCCGAGGAATCAAACCGTACGGCATTTGCGATCAGTCTATTGACACATTCCTTGTGGGACATTCAGACGTTTATCCAGACATTTGATCCTTTTTGGTTTTAAATGTATAATAGTGCATAACATACCAGAAAGGAACTTTTCAGAAAATTGGCTGTTCACCAGTGTTTCATTGTAGTGTTTAAGATTACACTAAGTAAAGGATCGGCCGCCCGTCCACGAAACCAAAAATAAAAACAATTCTGTAAACAGTTTTTGGCTTTAACTCAACTTTAGAAATAAGACTTTGTCGATTTCTAAAATTACCGTTATGCAAAGATAATAACGTATCTTTAAGGCATGTCCGTGAAGTTGGCAGTCTAGCAGCCTAGCAGCCTGGCAGCGTGAAGTTGGCAGTCTAGCAGCCTAGCAGCC
>JAUELF010285068.1:0-10271 GCA_031471495.1 Clinocardium nuttallii | reverse complement strand
CATGTCTAATTTTTCTCCTTGTGCTAAATTTCAAAGCATTACTACAGGAAGCCGCCTCCTGGCGGCTTCCAATGACAGGTGTAATGGAACCGTGGACGAAAAACACGAGCAAACTACTTTTGAAAATATCGTTACATAAGGAAAAATGACTCGTAATGAACAATTTGATCCTCCAGCCGCAATGGTTTCAACTTAATTCAATAAGTATACCTTTATAGATTGAAACTTGCCATGTTTCGTCTAAATATGTTCAAAGTGGTTTGCTCAAATTTCACTTCACGTTATGATATTAATTGAGAATTGGAAACAAAATCACTGCGGTTAAAGCACATTTATAAATAACAGGAGCAGTAACAAAATTCATTATATTAATGAAATAAAATTATATAAAACTTGAAAAAAACTTGATCGAAACAAATCAATGTTGGCGATACTCGAATTTAGCACAATGATAAGATGAGCCTATCCACGAGAAATCAACATTATGGACTATGCGACATGTATCGACTCAGATCAGCTCGCTTAAGTTTCTTAATTTGAGAAAACGTACGTGTATACTATAATGTTGAGTAAAGGTTGCGATATTAATAAATGTGTCATAAGTAATATGAAGACACATAAAAACTGGGTATACAGGGCCCTCTTTCTTTTCAAATCATTTGATCACAGCCGGGGGTAAGTTTCATTGCTTCTCTGCGTTTATATAAGTTTGTGAGGACTCAAAGACAGAGGAATAATACCGTTTAATGTTTAACCCTTTCCCACTGGCATACGTATTTCGATGCGCGTGATAAAGACGGTTTTGGAAGAGAATGTGGCAAAAGGATGCATTGCTTATCATGAGTAATTCTTTCATTGACCAGACAATGTTCAAACCAATTGCATAGTAACTGCTGTCCGTGGAATGTGTTGATATGTTTGCAAATATATCTTTTTCAAAGTCGTCTGTTTCCGCTGTACTGCTTGTTTGAAAGAGAAAAACCAAATAGAAGTATGTTGACGCATCTGCAACAGAAGACTTTTAAAAACATTGTGGCAAAAGGAGTAATTGCTCAGAAAGAGAAATTTCTCGTTTTGCCACACTGCTTTCAACCCCATTTAACTATTAAGCTTTCACTTTTAGATATTTACATATAAAAATCAAGATAGTGTCATATTCGTCAATAGCATACTTCGATTTAAAAGTAGAGATGAACGACAATACCGAAATTCAGCCCTTTTTCCAACAATTTATATCTTATCATAAAAGCAAACCCTACGTAGTGGGTATTCATAAAAATCGTGTCACTTAGATCATTCTTTTGAGTACCCACAACATAGGATTAGTGAGTCAAATAATGAGTTTAGCATATGCAAACAACCTTTATCTAGAGCTCTGCTGTTAAGAGTAATAGGTTTCGAGGTATATATGAGAAACTAGGTTGGTGTTAAGGGTGACAGGGTCTGCGAGAACTAGGTTCCGAGGTATGTATGAGAAGCTAGGTTGGTGTTAAGGGTAACAGGGTCTGCGAGTACTAGGTCCCAAAGTCTGTGAATAATTTCGAACGACGAGTCTCCTTAGATCTAGTATCCATTTACAAAAACATTGCAATCAATTGGGAGATAAAATCTTTACAAGTCTTTACGGTCTTCATACTGTGCCGCAACCAAACTTTGTTGTTTGTACCAAAGGACGTTTTGGGTTAGACCCAGGACGGACTTTTATGACATTCCTATGCATTTGAGCGGTACGTTAGGAAAAACAAACATATCGTGACAAAAGTAGATAAACATGGGCATTCGTATCAATATAAACTGATTTAAATGACATCTAATTCGTTAGAATTTTGTTGAACCTATTAAGACTTTTAGTTGAAGAGTGTGTAGAGCCAAATTAAACAACTCGACTCGTAGGTTGATACGAATCTTTACTCACTACATATTTCCTATGATTGATGCTATCTCTTAAGCATAGGTGTATTCAGATTTAGCGAACACATCGTGCATTCGGGCAATGTGATAGTAAGACTGTGAAGTGTTATGTATCGATTCAGCTAACAATCTCCTAATATAAACTGTAAGCTGAATCGATACATCTGAATACACCACATGGCTGATTGAGTAATCGAATAATAATACGTCGTTGCATGTTTGATGTTGCCTCTTCAGCTTGGGTGTATTTCGATTTATCTTACATACCATGCGATAGGACAATCTGATAGTTAAAATGTGTAAGTTGGTTTGTCGATTCAGCTAACAAACTCATAGCAACTGTTATGCTACGTAAATATATGAGTAAACGAATAATAACACTTCGTTGTATGAAGCTGTCTTAAAAGCACATTCTTTACATGCGACATGACACATAAATAATATGTGTGTCGCCACCAAATAAACCTATTGATGCCTCTGTTATGGTACTCGTATAACAATCACTCACAATAAAGCCAATCTACTCAATTGTATAACAATCACTCACAATAAAGCCAATGTACTCAATTGTATAACAATCACTCACAATAAAGCCAATGTACTCAATTGTATAACAATCACTCACAATAAACCCAATGTACTCAATTGTATAACAATCACTCACAATAAACACAATGTACTCAATTGTATAACAATCACTCACAATAAACCAAATGTACTCAATTGTATAACAATCACTCACAATAAACCCAATGTACTCAATTGTATAACAATCACTCACAATACAGCCAATCTACGTCATAATGTAGTATTTTGCAACTTTTTATTTTCAAGTTTGTATCGTTCTTTTTTTGATACACGTATGATGTCATCGAATCGAGGGTATGTGAGATGATCAGACAACAAACGAGTTTTCTTAATTGGCCAACAGTTTCGCAGGTCAAGGGGTGATTAACAAGGAACTCGTTGTAATCTCAATTTCCGCAAATATGCTATTTCTACTATCGTAAGCCTTGGTATGATTATTTGATTTATTGATTGATTGATTGATTGATGCTTAACACCGATCTCAACGGTATTTCGATTATATCACGGCGACTATTTCATCCTTCGTGTTTTCCTTGACTAGCTAGCACCAGGACACACCACACAACAATCCCAGGTAACTGGCTACCTTCCCACATATAGCTGTTTTCTTTATATTTTGGATGACGTTTAAACTTTAGTTTTGAATACACCCAGGGGAACTAATTAAACATCTAGTAGTTAAGAAATGAGCTGTCTCGCGAGAAAACAAACATTGTGGAGTGTACGTAAAGTGTCGACTCGGATCAGCTTAAGCATGCAGCGCAGGCTTACCCGGATGGACACCTTTCACCTCCTGTGGATTTTCTGTTTCAGGAATCATTGCTCTATACCTCTCCCCTGATACGGAAAGTGTCGACCCGGATCATTCTGCACGGACAGCGCAGGCTGATCTGGTCGATACATTATGCAGATGCCATAATGTTGGTTGCCTCGCTGGACGGCTCAAATATACTCTGTCTGTCAAATGCCGATTGCAGAGGGGACAAGGTTTAAATGTGTATTTTGAAATCAAATTCATGGTTCCACTTTTCTCATGTTATTTAGTTAAATGTAAGAAAACACACAGCTGGGAACAAGTACACATCCTCCGGCTTCTCATAACTAATATCTATTTTGTAGCGCTTTTACCGAATGTTAATGTATATCTTATAATGATTCAACCATTAATATTGTTTATTTTTCTTATACATTCAAAAGACATTTACGAGTGCTTCATGTCCCACACTTCCGCACACTGATTGATACGCGCGGATAAAATTGACGCCGCATTTTTTCTGGCGTGGTGGGGGGACTTATAATATCACATCAATGGACAATTGACAGTATAAGAAAATCGTGCTTTTTGGCATGTTCGGGTATTGTAGAACCATATGTATGTGCGCTGTCTCGCAATTCAACCTGGCTTGAGACATTTACCGGTTTGTTACAGAAGGTTTCTTTAATTGAAAGGTTTCGGGTACCTTCCGTTGACCGGATAACATCAATGCCCAATCAGCTTCACCGGAATCCGCCGTGGTCGAGAACTTAGCGTTGGGGCTTTGGGACCGCGTGTCCCGGGCTCGATTCCCAGTCATGGCGATGTGGTCATGGTGGAGTGCTCTTGGGCAAGGCATAAATAAGGGTTCATAAATCACTCATAAATAAGTGAATTATCGCAGTGATATAACTGAAATAATGTTGTAATCGGCGAAAAAATCAAAGGTATCCCCATTAACGTTACCTTACTTAGCAAAAAGTCGTCACTGTCCGTTATTATCAGATCAACATTAATCGACCTATGGCTCTTAGAGATGAGTAACGATCCAGATCAGCCTACGCTTTGAACAAATAATAAACAATAATCCTCACGGAAACTGGAATTAAAAGCAAGGTTAATTTCACATAATGACTAATGAGAAAATCCAGGTAAAGTCCATCGAGGTCGTTACTGGCGAGAGTGACCTCTGAACCCGGGGGTCATAAAGGATTTAACATGACGGAGAACCAGCGGGGACCGGGGGTAAAGTAGGCGCAAATTAGCTTCGTTGTTATCGAGACTGACACGACAGGGTTGTTTATCCGAGTGAGTCCCAGCCACGTCACGTCAAAATAGCCCCCTTCGCGTTTCTTCGAGTAGGTCAACCCACACCGGGACTCGAGATAAGGTGGTGTTTATTTCATTCTGTTAACACCTTGTGCAAAAACTTAAATCCTATGTTGTGGTTCTCAAAGGAATCGTCCCTGTGAAACGATTCTTTTGAGTTCCAACAACATATGGTTTGATTCAGTAATAAGTGAGATGGTTCGGGGAAAATATATATTTAAAACTATATCATCTAAGCTACTAGCTCTCAGTATACCTTATCTATTATAATATGGGGTATAACCTCTACATTTACGATAAGGGCTGTACAGACGCCAATACAGTGCCTGTGTAGACATCGGCAGCACCAGAAATGCTCATCGAACGTCTACAGGGGAAGACTTTTCAAACTATTGTGGAAAACGAAGAAATTGTTCACGAAGAACAAATTCGTTCTATTGTCACACTGTTTTCGACAATATTCAATAAGTACACTTCCATTTATAGAGAGTTTGCATATGTTTGCCTGTATGTTTCCAAAGTTGTATGCTGAACAGTTATTGTATATGGGAAGGGGTTAAACTTGTCTTTACATTCTTGGCGCGCATCCTGTGTTTTCATACGGGCCGGTCGAAGTTTGATATTCAATACATGCGCACATGGAGACGTTTAATAGCTTGCCAATTAACCGATTTATGACATGCACTTTTCCATCGTCAATATGAAAAGCGCCCTCAAAAATATTCCTACGCCTTCCAACGTTGTCGATGAATTGTGTTTTACCACGTTCAACGTATCCCAGTCACCTTCCCTGACCTTTAGGAGTATTATTGGACACTAGTGAACTGATCTTGACCTTTGAGCAAATATGTCAAATATTTCAATTACTCTATCGAACTGGAATTTTCACCGTATATCATTAATTTTGCTTTATGTATTTCATTAAAAGTATCTCACTTGCAGACGAATTTTGACACGTCGACAGCAGACGACTTTTGAAAGCGTTGTAGAAAAAGATGAGATTGCTCATTATGATCAGTGTCTCCTTTTCCCGCAATATGTTCAACTATGTTCGATTATCATGTTTTCAATTACAGATATTTATGACAGTTTACCAAAATGCGTTCAGAGTCGTCTGCTGCACATTTTCAGTATATGGTTAAAGCAAATCGAAGATCTCCATCAAAATAACAAAAATACACAAAGATTAGGTTCAGGTTAATTTCGTCGAGCAATACTATTTTGAGCCGTCCCGCGATAAAACCTACGTAAAGTATCGAACCGGATCAGCATAAGCATGCCGCGCAGGCTAATCCGGAAAGACACTTTTCGCCTCATGTGGATTTTCTATTCCAGGAATCATTATTCTATACCGCTATCCCTCTGAGACGGAATGTGTCGGCCCAGATCCGTCTGCGCGGACAGCGCTGATCTGTGTCGATACATTACGCAGTAAACATAATGTTGATTTTCTCGCAGGACGGGTCATTTACTATTGTGTTTGTCTATTAATTGCATAATTAATTGGTATAAATATTAACAACTATAGACATAGACATGTCTTCAAGGAGTCAAAATGTGTTTCGGTTATTTTCGGTTATTTCCGGCAGAAGTCGTAAGAAATCGGTTTTGTTCGTGGACTTTCAATCGGAAATGACACACTATTTACCGAACTTTAACGATTTCATACGGAAAAAAAAATCATTGTCGATTATTAGCAGATTATAAAAGAAAAGTCCTTTTTGAACCCTTTTCTTGTTGAACTCATGCAGTTGATATCAATAGTTTATGTTTTATATATGTTTCGGATAGGCATGAACAACCTATACACGAGTAACAAATAATACAGAAATAGGCCTGTCTGCACGATGGATGATCATTGTCTGCAGTATTGATTAATTAGATTCAACACCGTTGTCAATAATGTTTAGTCATACCACAGCGGGCAGTTCAAAAACACATGTATGATAGTGAAAATTAAAGTGTTGTGTAGATTCTGCACGGCTAGGGAAAATAAATTAAAAAACGACACTTAGTTTACTTAAAAATTAAAATCCCCAGAACTTGCAGCCAGATGTACCCAACGGTTTAGCCAGCCTTATGATTTAACGTTTACATGTTTCAGTGGAAAGTAGGTGAATCCCCCCTTTCCCCGTCTTCTCTGACATTATCGATGGTCCATGTTTATTACATGTTTGATGTTTAAGGATAGAAGCACGTTTGTTTACATGCCTCTGCTTGTTGTGTGTAAATAATTCCAATAGGGCACGCCGAACTTGGCATCCAGTATGCGATACTGCACGTGTTCAACGCCTAGCTGCAATGTGCTAAATAAAACGCTTACATAGCGAAATATCAACATTTTACTTTTCTTCTCTCGAATAAATCATAAAAAATATCTATATCTTTCTAAGAAATAAAAGAAAATATAAAAACAAGAATAATCAGCAAAAGGATCTATAAAAAGTCAACTACATGTAAAACAAGAATAATCAGCAAAAGGATGTATAAAAAGTCAACTACATGTAAAACAAGAATAATCAGCAAAAGGATCTATAAAAAGTCAACTACATGTAAAACAAGAATAATCAGCAAAAGGATCTATAAAAAGTCATGTAAATGTTTAACCCTTTCCCGAGTGCTAACACATCTACAGGGGACGATTTTTGAAAACATTATAATAAAAGATATGAGCTATTGCTCCTTTAATGACATTGTTTTCAACTTTTTTAATGTATTATGCTTTCATTAATAGGTTTTTGGATCATCTAAATGCGCCATGGGTAAAATGTGGCGTGGTTCGCTTGGACACGTGACACGTTGCAAATAAATTGGCTCATTGGTTTGGTAATGCAGAATAACATTCATAAAACACAAGCATATGAGCTTCTTCTTATATTATAGCCATTAGCCAGGTGGAAAGGAAACAGTTAATTTATTTAACCATTTCCCACATACAACAAAACTGCAGCAGACGACTTTCAAAACAGAGTGACAAAAACCTGAAAAATCTCCATAGAAATAGTTTAATTGTTAAATAAAGTTGAAAACATGTTGTGACCAAATATGAGCAATATCACCTTTGGGCACAATGTTTTCAAAAGTCGTCTGTTGCTATTGCGTCAAAGTGCGTCTTATAGGCGGGAAAGAGTTAGATATTTCAGATAATTGTTTAATTAACTAACAGTGTATGAAATTTACAACAATCAAAACATCTCTCTGAACCTGAACTGAATGGACGGGGCCTGTTGTTCAGTAATTGGGGGCTACTACTAAAGAAGAAGAAGCAAATCTGATATTGTAATGCATAACGACATTTTTTTTCCAGTCTACAAAGCTGGTTACCAAGTCTTAAATCTGATAACGAGTAAGATTGGTAAGAAAACGTGACATTAAGACCGCATCGATGCGGCAATGCAGGGCTGCAGTATCTATTACCAAACGCCCTTGATCTTGGACAGTACTTATTTATAAATACCCCTCCTTCATACCAGACCACAGATAACGATTCTAAAGACTAGGGTGTTCTACTCGACGGTTAAAGAGATGAATTTTGAAAACATGAGATATTATTCATTATGAGCAATTTCTCTTTTTGCCCAAATGTTTTCAACCTATTGAATTTGTATATTTAATTACAAGAGATTGTCCAGATGTGTGCATTTTTTTCGCTGCAGATCTGTTGTCATCCGCGCAGTTTGTTATGGATCAGCAATGTTGGCGGTTAGGTAAAAGGTGGTTTCAATAAACTTCTAAAACGCAGTATCGTTTTGAACCCATAGTGTGGAGGCGTATGAAGGTATATTTCAACGGGTATGAACATTACGTTAAGGGTGGTTTTCCTCCAATGGATCACAGTTCATATTGCCTACCTAAATTGTGTTTATTTCTAAATATAACTAGATAGACTGAATCTGATCTCGCTCAGCGAAAGTGTGCGCTGCTCCAAGAAAGTGTGCGCTGCTCCAAGAAAGTGCAGACTATTGACTTTTGCACCAGAAATGCACTGAATAAACGTTCTGCTGTCATTTAATCCGGGCTTATCAAACTTTTATTGCTTAAAGTGTAAAGGAGGTAACTAAAATTAACGGTTATTTTACTTGTCTATGATTCTTTTAAGAGGATTTTGCGATAGGTGATTTGTGTATGAGGGCACGTTGTATACATGTATAACATTGGAATTAGTTACTAATATAATTCGCTTTTGCTAAACCTAAAAGTATGAATAACATTATTTATTAGTTGGTGACAATGCTAATATCAGAAAAGGTCGACGTCTCATGAACATAAATCCTCTGAACATTTTTTGCAGAGTCCCGGTAGCTCAGTTAGTGAGACGCGAGCTATCAACACAGGGGCTTAGGAGTTCGAACAGCAGCTCGACCAACTGTTTTCATGACGTTTAGAAAAACGTCAATGCGACAAGAGTCACTCGTCTGCAACCAATGGTCTAACACTTTACGTGAACATGTTGCCAGTTGCTTGGAGAGACTGTTGTGTTTCGTACTGGTGTGAGAAGACCAGACAACACATACGCAAGTGATCTGGCCGGCGTGATATGGTTAAACATTATTGAAACGGTGTTAAACCACAATCAATCAATCAATCAATCAATCGGGAAAGTGGTACCAGTGAAAGGTATTGGCAACATATCAGTCTCTGTACGCCCATATAACGGCCACCAGTTTAATGGCTGCTCCTTACTTTCTCACAGATGTACTCCAGACAACATTGTGGGTCTAATGGATTATTGAACATATGTATGCACATCATCGCCGGAGTCTTTACAGTAAGCAAAGGCAACATGTTTGTAGTAATACTCTTAAACCGAATACTGATCTTATCCAAAGCCATAAATGCTCAGAAGGAAGACTAATCGAGGAGAGCAAAATGACACAGAAATCGAGCCGTCCCGCGAGAAAACCAACAGTGTGGTCTTTGCGTAAATTGTTGATCCGGATCAGCCTTAGCATGTCGTGCAGGCTTACCCAGTTAGCCACTGTTCGCCTCTTGTTGATTTTCTGTTTCAGGAATCACTACTCTATACCTCTAACCCTGGGAGACGGAATGTTACGCAGATAACATAATGTTAATTTTCTCGCATCGGATCATATTTTATTTTACCTGTCTTTGACGGTCTCGGTGGTGTAGCAGGTACGATCCCCGACAGGGTCATACCAAATATATTTAGAAAAGGGTAGTGATGACTTTCCCTCACAGGTATATAGTAATAATTTTGAAACAGAAAAACCACAAGAGGCGAAAAGTGTCTATCCGGGTAAGCCTGCGCAGTATGCTTATGCTGATCCGGATCGATACTTTACGCAGAGTCCACAGTGAAGGTTTTCACACGGACGGCTCATATCACCTCTACACATTCAGAAAGTTGCAATTTGTTTTTGGTTATTTAGAATGACTGGATAAATTTTACTTATGTGAAATGTGCTTGTGTTTACACTCTTATTCAATAAAGTATTGTTAGCACTATTTCTTTGGCGTACCGATGTTTGGTACAGTTTGTGTTGTTTGTCATTTTCATTGAAGTCCAAACTCCATCTGTAACTATGGTATTCTATGCTTTCGCAACTATACTAAAAACGATATCACATTTCAGTCGGTTTTTTTTCTGAAGTTGACAACTATGGAAAGCATTCATTCTAGAATAAAGATTCCTTTTCCATCAAGGTTTTGTTTCTCATTCTTTGTCGTA
>JAUELF010285057.1:0-10271 GCA_031471495.1 Clinocardium nuttallii | reverse complement strand
ATTTCCTCACTTTTCCTCCATGGATGGGAAGAACTTCTTAAGTAAGATGGTAATGAGGGATGTCAGCGTTCCACCAAACCCATTTTTTTTCAAAAAATTCTCTTTTAGTGTCCTGTGCTGTCTTTCTAGGCCATTTGTTGTGGTGACAGAGATGTTAAACATAATCTGCCGGAAATACTGTACCCACCTCTATGAACAAATTATATATATAAATCAGAATGCATATAATAATTATAACTCTACATTATCTATTTCATTCCATACTTAACCCTGTTCATAGTTTGAAACTGATGGATACAAAGTGATGACTGAAAATGTTAATGTCACGCTGAGCTGAAACTCTAGCCAGAACAAATTGGAAAATCATGTTTCAGAAACCTGAACGTGTAAGATGTTTCCAAGGAAAAGCATATTTTAGATAAGAAGGGCATGATGAACAAATGACTCTAAAGTTAAGATCAATGACTACTGTAAATTAGGACGGACCAACCAACAAACCAAGGGAGAGATTCAAGTGTATCTCAAACGAAATAGTTCTATAGGGGTATAAAAAGAATATTTAAACAAGTACAGTCAAACTTGTGTTAGGCAGCCACCCAGTCTTTATTTGGCTGGTGAACACAGATGTCTGCTTAATATAAGAATAACAAGATGTGTTTGTGAAACACTGATGCCCCCGAATGGCAACATCTAGTCAAGGTTAAGGTTTTCATTTTTGCCACAGACAGAGGGACATTTTTGCCACAGACATAGGGACAGACAGGCCAAAAACTAGATTCCCTCCGAATCGGTGATTCCGGGGGCATAAAAAGAAGCTTTCCACAATTAACTAAGTTTTGCTCAAAATAATTGTGCATCAAAAGTTAAATTACCTTGCACTCTGGCAGCCAGTACCTGTCAATCCAATTGCGGAAAGCTGCATGAGAATGGTATATCTGAAGACCCCGCAGCTTTGATACTTCCTCTTTGTAAGTTTCCTCAGAACTGCTGTGTGCAATACTTCGCATGCTACATTATATAAGAATTTTAAGAAAATCAAGAGGTTCAGCTATTAAATCAAGCAAAGGCCATTACAAAGAGAAAACTTAAAGCTAGTGCTGGACTGTGGTAGTTGTGAGTTTTTATTCCTGTTGTTAGCATTAAGTATTAGGGCTTTTCTGATGCCATTAGAATGGGGCTAGTTTTGGGGTATCCAAGGTAATTGTTGCTGAGCACTAAGGTCTCATTGGCAACAGTCAGTATACAAGTTTGGGTCTAAAATTGTATGTTTGGCAAATACCATCTACATATTGCATAGTTAAATTCACCTTATTTTGGCTTTATCATATGGTTTAAGGCAAATCTATGTCCGTCATGCTGTATTTCATGACTTTCTTCTATGCAGAGTTTTACGTCGCATGTAAACACAGAAAAAATATTGTGTGGACTGTCAAGATTAAGTTAAGAAGTTGATACTATTGCACATTTTCTGATTCCTTATTTGAAGTTTTTTTATTCTTAAAACCCCAAACAAATGAATACAATATATATACATTTCCCTTAATCAAAAACAGTTTCTTTTTTTATGATGTTTGCAGTAAGTGTGTAAATGAAGCAAAATGAAAAAATCAGGACCCTTAGCATTTTTTGTAATCCTTCACACACCACTATCCATGTTTTCTTTGTACTTTCAACATCTTTGAATACATTTAATCTCTGGGGTTTTCCTTTAAACCAGACTTTTAGTACTCTGAGTACTTTGATTTGATACTCCTAACAATATCTTACTGTTTCAAGATCATGTCTTTTTGGTCCACAACCCCATTCTTTTTTTAACCCAACCATCGCTGCCATGCCTGCTCCCTGTGAAATTTGCATAACAGCACTTGAGTACCTGAAATAAACTAGAGATTGCTTTAAAGAAGCGCTTGTCTCCCCATTTGTGTGGTTGTAGGGGAGAAAAAGAAATGATGGAGATGAACTTTGTAGTTTTGGACTGAAGGTTTGGGGCGGGGGAGAGACATAATATACAAGATGGTTCTATATCGCTCACCTGACTTTATAGAACTTACAAAGTGTTTAAAGTTCTTACTCTCTACATATAAAGGAAAATGTACAATGCCCATTGATGGCCTTGTTTTCTTTTTAGTTGATCTGAATAACTTTTAACACTTTATGATGCCACAACAACCAAACTGCAACAAAGAAATCTTCAAACAACATTGAAAGAGAACAGCCTAAGGAACATTCCTGTTTAATTAGTTAAACATTTGTTCATTGTTAAAGTTATTTGTATAAAAATGATACCAGACAGACAAAGGACGTGAGTGATCACAATACTGCACTCAGCTCTTAAGTTAATTACGCTAACACTACAGTTTAATAAGTAAAAAGAATAGGTTTTTGAACATTTAGGTCTTTTTTACAAGAAATTAAAATTTCATGCTTTACAATATCAGTTGTCTAAAGTAAAACTGCTTGTTGATTGATTGTTTGGGGTAAAATGCAATTTTCTACAATTTATCAGTGGCCACCTCATATCAACTAACCATGTATTTCCTGGCTCTCTCACAACAGTCCAAGCAACTGGCTGCTTTTCCACATAGACTGTTAGACCATTTGTTAAAGATGTGCAACACATTAACTTTGGTCAAACGTCAGAAAGAATGTTGGCGGAGCTGGGGTTCAAACTCATATCCACTGAATTGACAGCATGTGTCGCTAGCGGGACTCTACCAAAATTGTTTGTTGAATATCATATTTGTTTGCAAGTTATATAGAGATTATTCAACTTATTTCTTCAAAGGTAAGATTATATTTCACGCGACGGCGAATGAAATATGTTCTAATCTTTGAAAAAATAGGTTGAATAATCTGTTTATTACATTTCATTGTTATTTTTTGTAAGTTTTTCAATACGCGTCTTCCACCATAGTTTATGTTAACCTATGGATTATTTTTCGTTTTTTTGCCTACATTGCACATTATTTTCGGATGAGGCGTGGCTGTGAAAAAAAGGGAGGGACACGCATGTGCAATTGTGGTGTGAAATAACAATAATAAGTATTGTTATTACACTGGTGAACTAACAATAAATCAACGATTGTGAATTTTCTTTCACCGAGATATCCTCATCTTTGATGGATAGAAATGTAATAAAATTAAATCACTAAAATCAGCAATTTTCCATTTAGGTCCATAACAAAAATTTAGTATTTCATAATACCTGGGAATATGTTTTCCAATGCTGATATTTCCCTCTGGTCAAAGTCAGTGACCCAGTAATCTGGTTTCCACCCCGGGTTCCACTTGGATATAATTTTCAGAGCCTCTGTTATGTTGGCAGATGTCTCCTTAGCCAACAGGAAAGTGGCTACCACTTGATATCCGGTGTTGGTCTTCACACAGACAAAAGAAAGTGGCACTGTGTATTTGGTGGTATTGTATGTCGAATCTAAAAGACAGACTTCATTCCCATATTTTCGTAGCAGGTGCTTCTGGAAGCCTGTCTGTATCACAGCTGATCAGTCTCTGACCTATGAAAAATACATGGCTTATTAAACTGTAAAACAGGTTTTAATCATGTAAGATTAATTTTCACTAATATTTGCAAATTCATTTCATCAAGAGGAAATCTCTGAAAAGAAAAGATATCCAAAAGTGTGCTACTTTTAATTGATTAGATGATTAAAATTATTAACCAATTAAAAGTAAAGGTTACATTTTGCATATATAGGTACCATGGTTGACCATTTTCCCTTTGTTATAATTATGCCTAAATGGTGGTATCTGATATGTAAAAGGTTGATTAAAGAAACATTGGTAATAAATATTTTTAAACCAGGTCAATACATGTATATGTTTCCTTAAGTTTTCGATTCCCAGTCTCGGCACGATGGTCATGGTGAAGTGTCCTTGGGTAGGTTTACCCAGGGATCATGAATAAGTGAACTGTTGCTGTGATATAACTGATATAATGTTAAAAATGTTGTAAACCCCCAATAAAACTAACAAATAAGATTTTGCATAAAGCACACCCTCTACATGATAAAAAGGTCTGTAACCTATAAAAACCTGAATTTCAACAAACATGCATTTTTCACATTGTTTCCATATGGTGGACATTTGTGGATTGTTCTTAAAAAATGCTTCTACTGTTTGTGATGTAAAGAAAGAAAGAAAACAACGCAAGCATAAATCATATATATCTCTCACCCATTATATGTGGGGAGACATAATAAACTTGACAGAATTGAACAACTTGTACCACAGATTTGTAGCGTCAGTCACAATGTGTTGGTACACCAAGTTAACATTGAATAAATAAAATGTTATCAAAGATATTAGATTTTTCATACGAACAATCCTGATTGGATGATCAGTCTGACAGTCATACAAGGGTATTGCTTAAGGTCCTCCTCAACATATTTTTGAATGGGCAAACAAATTGAACCAATAGTGCTCTTCCATTCAATTGCAACACAGACTGACAAAGAGTTGACCTGATAGCAGTTAATTAAGGGCCTTCTCCGATACCGAAGTGGTTGTAAAATGTAACAAGAGTTGCCCGCATGACAGCATGCTCGACTATTTGGCCATTTGATACTGTAGACAACAGTTGTTAATGAGATAGTGGCTTGATAGTATAGAACTATAAATCAAGTTGGATAAGTCTTGTTTGAATAGCATCTGCTGTTTGTGAGAAAAGGCCTTGCATGTAAATATCTTACCCAAATTTCCAACTTCAAAAAGGGCCATAATTTTAATGAATTCACTGAGGAGTTACCTTACTTGGTTGTTTGATACCTCTAAAGACTATATTGAAGTTTTAAATATATCCCTCAGTGGTTACTGAGATATGTGCATGCTAGTACCATGCATGCAAAACTTTAACCAAATTTTTAAAGTAAAACAATATTTGTACTAAATACATACAAGAGTAATCTAACATGACTTCTGACAATAGTTGACTCTGCAAATATGAATCACAGTTATGGTTTTGTTTGAATGGTGTTGCAGTAATTCTGTTATATTATGGTATTTCCAGAGTAATTTACCAATACTACCCTTGTGTATTATCCTTGAGACCATTCAAAATGACAGACAATGCCAAATGCCTTTGTCAATAGCCATACAAGTTAATTAATTGTAACACTTTCAAAACAACCTGATGTAAATATGTCATAAAAATAAAATTACCTTTCCTGATTCCATTAAATAAAGATTCATTGTTGTTCAGTAAACATGAACAACTTCACATAACAAAGAAGTCACATTGTTCAGCAATAAACTCACATTGGTCGAAAGAATATATTGCTTCCTTCTTCAGCACTTCCTTGCCAGTCAGTAATTGCCTCGGCCACCTTCATCTGATCATCTTTGGTGGAACTAAAAGAAACTCCTTTTAACTTATGTTTAAATTTGAAAATAAAGGGCCAGTATTACTCCATTGTTATATAGCTAAATTTCTTCACTATTGCCATATAATTCCCTGGATTCTGTTCAGGTCAGAAACATAGGAGGAGTTGCATTCACAAGGCTGCAATATCAATCAGCTACAGAGACTAAGTTACAAGGGACATAAATCTTGCAAATATCAATGAATCGGAAAATCGGCGCTTCATGCACATCTACACATTATATTTATAACATTGAGCAAGTTTTAAAAAGATACGGTCAGAAACGTAGGAGAAGTTGCATTCACAAGAAATGGACGGACGGACAGACGGAGAAGATGACGCCAATATACGACCGCCTCCGGCGGCGTATAAAAAGAGAGACAGACGAACAGTGACAACATTCTTCCCCAAATATTTGAATGGAGAGAATGAGTCAATTACTTGATCCCTTTAAACCCTTTCACACATACAGATGCTTTCTGATGCCTCTGAAGCAGACATCTTTCAAAAGAAAAAAAATGCTCACAATGTTAATTCAATTAATAACTGGTCTTTCATTTATAGTGAGTATCCATATATTTTGCCAAAGCAGTTATTTTTCAAAGTTTTATCCTACAGATTTGCTGTAGAGTCAAATCTGTGCTTATTTGAATAGCGATTGCCTGTCTATCGCAACCTCACTTTGAGTTTCCCAAATACTAATTTTCTGCATAAATGACACACCACATGTTAACAAAATCCATATTGCTGTGTTCCCATGGGTGGTTTTTATACCCAGGATCCACTGTAGTTGGGAAAGGGTTAAAAGGGAAATGTGTGTTAAATTCTCACCTCATCTTCCTGGGATAGTGGATTATTGACTGATATATCAACTGTATCAACCGCTGTTCTGGGATTCACTATTAACTATAAAGAACAATTAGAAAAAATTATTCTCACAAAAACAACAAGAAGCCTAAGCGGGCCAGTATTACTCAACTGCATTAGGCAATATCACTATATAGCCATTTGAGGCTATGGGTGGATACTGGTTCATGGTGTGGGTACAATACCGATAAGCTCTTAAAAAAAGAACTGGTATATAACGCTTCAAATTTATGAATAATTTTTAAAGCAAGAGTTCTGGGACTTGGTTTATAGAATGTTTATTGTTCCTAGAAATATGTGTACCAAGTTTCATTTGAAAATAGTGAATGTTTTTTTAGTTATGAGATAAGGTTTAAGTTTTTAACGACAACGCAGACGATGACACCATAGGTATCACATAAACAAGACAAGCTAATAAATGACAATAAAATTTTTATTTGGAAACTGAGGTTTAAAATTGATTGATTGATAGCTTGGTTGATTGATTGATTGGGGTTTAACGCCATTGTTTTTAACAATTTCTCAGTCATATCACGGCAGCCAGTTCAACGACTCATGATTTCCTGGTTTTCTTACACCAGTACTCCACACAACAATCTTTCCAAGTAACTGGCTGCTTTTCCACATAGACTGAAAGTCCATTGGTGGAATGACGCATGTCACATTGACTTTTGTCAAACGTCGGAAAGAAAGTTGGCCGAGCCGGGATTCAAACTCACAAACCCTGGATTGACAGCCTGCGTCGTTACCAACTGAGATACCGGGGCTTGGCGATTGATAGCTTGGTGTTAAACGCCGCTTTAAAAAAAAATCAGTTATATCACAGCATTTCCTGGGTAAGTTAGCAGTACTACTGGTCCATTTATCCTGACACCAGCAAGTCAGTTGAAACCATGCAACCCTAAGCGCCAAGGGGGATCAGCTATTACTACCATTTTTAAAGTCATTTGTCAGATCTAAAATTCAGGGTTGAAAGATACACTAATGACGTCTTTCAAAAAAAGAGAACAATGTTAAATCATTAATAATTCAAAGCTTGACTAATCTTCTCCTTCAATTACCAGACACAATAATCATTACAAAACAAAACCTAACAAGTCTCTCATCTTCTTTCAACTAGCTTTAAAAAGTGGAATTTATCCCTTTTTTTTTTTAAACAGGACATTTTAAATGGTTATTCTTTCTTTCAATATAGCCAAGCAGCAATGTATTTGATCGTGTTTTGTAATAATTCTAACTTCTTTCTCAATCCTTTCCCTCATACAACAATTCTGCAGCAGATGTCAAAAAATATAAAATCTCTTTATTTAATTGAATGGATAACCAATGACAAAATGTCCAGGAAAAAGGACAGAAAATCCAATTAAAAGAAAGAACAATAACTGAATAGAGTTGAAAATCGTTTTGAGCAATTTCTTCTTTTGTCACTAAGTTTTCTAAAAGCCGTCTGCTGTAGAGGCGTCAGAAAGCGTCTATATGAAGGAAAGGGATACTGTTCATTGATGTCATGAACTTCATAATTTCTTTTTTGAGGAGACACAAATAACTAGGGCACCTCAAGTGACTCAGAGCATTAACCAATATGGCATATCTTCCCATAATGTGTCCAATGGAGTTGACCTGTGACCTTGATAATTCAAAGGGCACATCTTCCCATAATGGAGAACATGAATGCCAAGTTTGATTATTCTCAGTCATGTGGTTTTCTTTAAATCATGTTTACAAGATAATTTGATATTGTAGTTGACCTTTGACCTTGATAATTCAAAGGGCACATCTTCTCATAATGGGGAACAGGACTATGCAAAGTTTGATTATTCTCAATAATAGAAATGTTCTCTTTATCATGCATGCCCACAAATTGTTCATTGACACTAAGACGCATGACAGCAAATAACCTAAATGTCTATACAACATGTTTGAATGTCCATACAACATGTTGTTTGTTGACACACAGACGCAAGGCAGCAAGTAACCTGAATGTCCATACAACATGTTGTTCATTGACACACAGACGCAAGGCAGCAAGTAACCTAAATGTCCATACAACATGTTGTTCATTGACACACAGATGCAAGGCAGAACGTAACCTGAATGTCCATACAACATGTTGTTCATTGACACATAGACGCAAGGCAGCAAGTAACCTGAATGTCCATACAACCAATATTAAACGGTAAAAACAGTCTATTGCTTGCTTGTGGAATACGTAAAAAACAAATGGGCTTAAAATAACACAATGCAATCAAATGTTTAATAATTGCTGTCTTTTACCTTTTGTTTTAAATCTGTGTATTTATTCCTTTGTTTTGTTGTCTTGGAAACCCATTTAGTCGAGTCTTCTGGTAGCACCTCCAAAAATAGCTGGAAAATATAAAAAATCGTTTCATTTTATGATATAGGAATATAAATATTACACTCGATTTGTCTTGAACTTCTACTTATAAGATTTAACCCTTTCGTCCATACATCAAATCTGCAGCAGACGACTTTGAAAACTTCTGAGCAAAAGTGTGGAAAATCCCTCTAAATGAAAGAACAATAATTGATGAGAGTTGAAAACATGGTGACAAAAGGAGAAATTGCACGTTTTAGTATAGTCACTAGAAAACTAACAGTATGATTATTTAATCATTTCATTATAAAATCAAAATTATTATTATAATATTAACCCTATTCACACATTTAGATGCTCTCTGATGCCTCTCTCTGTAGCAGTCGACTTTTGAAAACATTGTGACAAATTTAGGAGAAATTGCTCAAGAAGAGCAATTTTGTCCTTTTGTCACAATGTTTTCAACTTTGTTCAGTAATTATATCTTCATTTAAAGTTATTTTCAGGTATTGCACCTAGATTATTTCTAAGCCGTCTGCTACATATTTGATGTATGCGGGAAATGGTTAACAACTGACCAAAAGTAGGTTGAATAGAACATATAATACTCATTATGCACAAAGATAAAATAGGTCTCTTTTAGCAAGAACGGCATTTAACCCTTTTCTGCATATATCAAATCTGCAGCAGACGACTTCACAAGCTTTCGGCAAAGATAAGGTAAACCTCTGTTAATGAAAGTTCTCTCATAAGAATAGAGCTCAAAACATTGAGACAAAAGGAGGATATTACTCAATGAGATAAATTTCCCCTTTTTATCACAATCTTTTCGAAAATTGTCTGCTGCTCATTCGTTATTTGTGAAAGGGTTAAAAGCGTTTACGTTGAAATCGATAAGAGGCCTTTAAAAGCGTTTACATTGAGATCGTGTAGAGGCGTCCAAACACGTCTATATCCATTAAATACAAGTTTGCATCGTGTCACAATGTTTACTAAAGTTGTCAGCTGCTACAGATACATAAAGATTATCAGTATTGTGGGAAAACTCTAACTGTATAATGTACCTTCCATGCAATGCTCCTAAATCTGCTGCTGCGAAGATTGCCTTTTAATGAGTAGTTTCGTAGATGTCTCAGGTAATTTGGTTTGGTGAATAGTTTCTCCCATTCAACACTGTGAAGTTCAATAATTATGTTAAAAGTGTTAGAAATCCTTGGTGAAAGACAGTGTGATAAATAGAGGATACTTGTTTGTTAACCCTTTCCCTCATACGACAATTCTGCAGCAGATGCTTTTGAACATATTTTGTCAAAAAATAGAGAATCTCTGTCATCAAATGGATGACCTATGACTATGACTATAACTGGAAAACATTGTGGCAAAAGAAGAAATTGCTTGTTTTGAGTAATTTATTCTTTGTCACTCGTCTGCTGCAGAGGCATCAACAAGCATCTATATGAGGGAAATGGTTAAGAAGTGAAATGTCTAGAAACATTTCACTGAGTGATCATTAAAGGTGATAAAGTTCACAAGTGGTTATCTTTTCATATTTACATTCGCACTTGAATTTCTGTACAATTAAATTCTGTTCATTTTGCATGAATCGGTCGACCTTTCATGACCTCCGTAGGGAAAATGACGTCATTGTTTATTTCAATAGCGTGACGTCATTTAACCAATGATATACGACG
>JAUELF010285047.1:0-10272 GCA_031471495.1 Clinocardium nuttallii | reverse complement strand
TTGGTCATATTTCCACACCCTACGTTTAAATGTTTTCCGCCTAGACGAATGGTGTTTAAAGACTACATAAACCGGACAGTGAAATCGTTGCTGCTGATTAAGAAAGGGTTCACTAACACCTGATGTAAGGATACCATCGGAGGAAGACACAAATATAAGATCTATAATCGAAGAACTATTCTCTGTAAAATTCGTTGGCTCTTGAATAATTTGTGTCAAATCAAATTGTTGGCATATCGATTCAATTTTACGAGCAGCCATAGGATTAAGTAAGTTGTAATTAAATTTCGAGTAATAATTATGTTTTTAAAATTAACGCTATAGAATCTTGTATTAAACTGTATGAATCCGAATTAGGTGGTCTGTAAATGACGCCTAGTAGTATATGTTTAGACTTACAAATAGTTATTTCGATCCATATACATTCATGACTACCATACCTACGTTTGAAATGTAATGTATCTTTAACATAGACCATGACTCCACCGTGACTATCACCTTCCGGACCTATTCAATCGATTGTGTTAGCTATACTTTGAACGTTCTAGTGGACAATGGAAACATATTTAGATAACACAAGCGAAGGTAAAGGCTCTTGTGAGGAAAAGATCACATTAGAAGACTGATTGTTACCATGTGTTGGACCAGGTTCGGATGTATATCTCCTGACAACACGAGCAAAAATATACAAGAGACACATATTTTATAAATGTTTTAAGTATTGAGCCCAGTCTTGAAACTGTCACAGGACTAATGAGAATCATTACCTAATGTTTACGAGTAACCACAACAGGGCTATAATACACGCTACATATAACCTAACAACCTCTCGGCCACCAAGGATAGAAGAAGAATGAAGAAACGATTTAGAGACGACATATAAACAAAGATATAAATGCATACTAGAGAATAGGATCGAACATGGGTCAAATAATGAATCAATGGGGTCTAAATCATCAACCAAAAAGGCATAATATATATACTATAGACCATCAGACAGTAACAAGTTTGAAAACATATTAACTTATTAAGGG
Organism: Clinocardium nuttallii; assembly: GCA_031471495.1. NCBI lineage: Eukaryota > Metazoa > Mollusca > Bivalvia > Cardiida > Cardiidae > Clinocardium > Clinocardium nuttallii. The sequence continues at coordinate 9,238 of JAUELF010285047.1, read as the reverse complement.
AAGTGATTTGTTAAACAGTATCTTAGTGAAGTGCATATTTTCAATGCTTCATATTAAGAATTGCTAATAATTTTTCAATATGCTTATGACTAAGTAGCAGTTACTCGAACACACTTGTGAATATATACAGTTTCTTAATAGCAATGCAGGTACTCATTGCTGCAAACAAATTATTGCCAAGAATATTTCAATTGCAGCCGTTTTAAGTAGCAATAATTCAAACATGCACATGTATATATACATTCACTCTTACACTCACATTTCACACACACATACACACAGACACTCACCAAACCAACCACATACATACATTTCTATATATATATATATATATATATGTACATATATACATACACGTACACATCTACATTCCCACATTCATACACACAAACATGTAAAGTAGAACTTTGGTTGCTACGGCATCAAATAAGGGGAACATTGGCAACATTTTAAAAATCTTCTTTTCCAAAGGTACTGGCCCAATTTGGAAATTACTTTGCACACGTGTTTCTTGGGGCACCCTCTACCAAGATTGTTCAAATATTTGCGATCCGTTGAACATATGGGCGCCAGTTGCAGAGCTTGTTTTCTTTATATATGCGCTGTTAATACTTTAAAAATCTTCTTGTTCAAAATTACTGGTTCGATAATTTGGTACAAATATTCCTTGCGTCAACTTCTAGCAAGAATGTTCAAATAATTCCAATCCGCTGAAAAACATGGCTGCTATGGAGGCGTAGGTTGTTTTCCTTAGATGTACATTGTAAAGTCTTTTAAAATCTTTACAAAAGTACCAGCCCGCTTTTAAAATAATTTGACACAAATGTTCATTGGGGGACTCTCTACCGAGGATGCTCAAACTAATCCGATCCGTGGAAAAAATGGCCACCAGGGCGGGGCTTGTTTTCCTAACATGTGCATTGTAAAAACTTTAAAAAATATTCTTCGCCAAAAGTTACTTCTTGATTTAATTTTTTTTTTGGCACAAATATTCATTGTTGAAATTATTCCGATCGGATCAAAAACATGGTCACCAGTTGGTGGGGCTTGTTTTCCTTATAGAAAGATTTTTATTTTATTCACGAAAAGGGTAAAAGGACATACCACATACATATTACAATTTTGTTTAAACATAGTCAAATGGCAGACTAACACAACTTATTGTTTGGAAATATTCTAGAAAAATATATATCCCACCCCCGTTTGAATGATAAACGGATTTACAAAATATAGTGTAGTTATAACAACTTACTAGGATTAATATCATATATATATATGAGTCTTTTGAGAGAAGGAAAACCTTAGAAAATCAATCAAATATCATAGTAAAAACTTCAATAAATCTTCTTGTATTAAATCAATGGCACAATTTGAAAACAATGTGGAACAAATGTTCCTTGTGTAGACATGGCCACCGGGGGGGGGTGCTTGTTTTCCGTAAATGTATAGAGTAAAAACTTTGAGAACTATTGAAGTTCTATTAAATCAGGTGGGCGATATTGGGCCATCATGGCCCTCTTGTTTAACATTAAGCGTCTGATGTGTTTTATGCCATAGCTCTGCAAAATACGGGCCTCGATGGCGTCTTCTCTTATCCCATAGTCGGTATAAAAATTAGGCTACTAAATTAAATTGCTTTTCCTTTGAGATAGACAACATTGATTGATGTATTACGAATTGCAGGAAAAACTATACAGTAGAGTATTTGTACAAAAGACACAGACTTAAAAATATATATTATGCGATCGAAACGGCGCCGAATAAATACTTTAAATTTCGAAAACATCAGAACTCATATACGTAAAGTTTGGTTTGTTCACAGTGCTCGAGTTGCTTGCTTCTAATGCAAATACTAATAAGCGAATGATAATACCTATAATTTAAATAAGAAACATCTTTAAAAAAATAAACGGCGATCAATATGATAAAACACTATTATGACTGGAGATTACGCGAGGCTCCGAAGGGGAGTACAAGTTTCAACTGACGATAACTAACTGAACACTTATCATGTTTCAACAATAATTAATAAATTGTTCTTAAATATGGTATTTCATACGTTTTCACTGATTCTTTTCACTAACATTTATTTCTTAATGAAAACAACTAAATGTTTATATGCAGAACAATTCATTTTAAAACGTCACCTTATTAGTACCTCTCGTATGATCACCTACTTAGCTATGAACCAATTATAACGTTTCATGTCCTTTATTGCTTCGACATTATTCATTAAATACAACATTTAATTGGTACACAATCCATCTTGGTCAGAACTGGCGTAAGACAGCTATCGCCGAAAAATAAAGGTTAACATATCTCGTTATACTTGATAAGAAGGATACAATACAATATAATAGTTTATTTGCGTAACTAGGGCTCCGGCCCACAATACATACATATTATATTACATTCAATTTACAATGTATAATAATGATAAGAAAAATACGGACTATGGACTATATGGAAGAAATGCAAGGTTATATAAAGTAAACACATATTTAAAGTTTATGTTACGGCCTTGTATGTCAAAGGTCATATTATGTTATTTAGTTACACATACAATTGACATGTCAAGGGGCTCAGAAACGTAGCTTTATAAGACGTTCACGTACTATCTTGTCAGAATCAATAAACACGGTTGTCTTTAACACTGTTCCTAATTATGTCATATTGGAAATATATCAGTTTCTTTGCATTGACACTGCTTTGGCGATTTACCTTATACATTAAAAGCTGTTTGAGAGTTTTCTGAAAATAATGAAAATAAAGATAAATGTTAAAATGTTAAATTGATTTTCAGATAGAGTAGAACATATTGAGAGGTTTTCAGACAACGTGGATAAATGTCGTCTGTGACAGGCTTCAAAAGATTATGTTATTTTTAAATACAACATATTATCAGAAATGTACAGGTTGTGTGAACTTCACACGCCTTTGCCTCAAACGGCACAGCAGCTGTTCAGACCTGCTGATTAACCGTTTTCAAAATATCCTCTTTAGGAGTTGATTAGAGTAAAACGATATATCCGTTTGCCTATTACATCATATATATTTGTAAATCTGAATAATTAAATAATGTATGTATAGCTTGTGGACAATAACAAATGTTTTAAGTAAATATAGTCGAACTTTTCTCACATACCAATTAAAGCGATGTATTCTGATTTTGGATAACAGTTTAGGAATGCATATTTAAGTAAGAACTACGACAGTATGGTCAATACAAAGCCCATGCCTGCATACATTTACGAATATATTACGGAGCAATATAAAACTAATTCGAACCTTTACTGAATATATGTAACTCATAAACACAAACGGGTGTTTCAATCAACTTTCAACCTTGCGGGCTTTCTTAGAAACAAATGTCACATGTGATGAAAACACGTACATTTACAACAACACTACAATAATAATAAATGAATGCAGAGAATATTACAACATTATGACATATTGGAGACTATATCGAGTTAACCACAAGGGACTAGACGAAGCGAAGGTTATGCTCTTCTATGACATCTGAATCACTGCCAAGAGTATTTTAAGTTCGAAGGCATGAATAATGACAATGTTCAATTACACCCACGGAGATATTCTGTCTCCAACTCGTCAAATTCATTGTACATGCCGATGTTGATTAAGATTGATTTGTTAATGGAACAACCAAACTGAAGATCAATTCTGAGTGTTTAATGTAATTGTTGAATGCGGAGTCATGATATGAGCGGAATTACGAGAAAACCAACACTGTGGCCTCTGCGTAAGGTATCGACCCGGACCAGCCTTAGTATGCCGCGCATGCTCACCCGACAGACACTTTTCGCCTACTGTGGATTTTCTGTTTCAGGAATAACTCTATATACCTCTATCCCCCCTGATACGAAATATGTTGGCCAGGATTAGCCTGCGCGGACTAGGTCGATACATAACGTTAAATGCTTATCCGGCCGAATTCCAAACCAGTATCATAACCCCTACTGTTTGTCAAATTATTAACGTATTTAAATGTGATCCAAGATTAGACTGCATGAATGTGAATGCCTATCTTTGTCTGCTTTGTTCGCAAGTATTGTTTACAGTAATATATAGCTTGATAAGCAAATGTTGATTAATGTCACGTTTACTCGAAATGGTTACTACTTGGGACCTTGTTTCACCAATTTATATATTACAGTATAACTTGCTGATACTGTATATAAAATATACATTTTTCATATATATACTTCTTCTTTAATAGACCCATTTATTCATTATAATTATCGGCTGCTTATAAGTTTCCGCCTCGATCTGCTATAGTATATCGCCTCTACATGTAAAGCATGTGTTTGTTGTAGTTATCCAATGTCAATTTAACCATCAGACTTCGCCTTAATCGTTTCAAGTATGATTCAATGCGATCGTAGCATCAACATGTTGGCTTTACCATGTAGGAACAGGTTCATTATGATAAGTTGATATTGGTAGTTTACGTATCGCAGTCGTTTTGTAGCATGAAAGGCCATGTGCCTTTATCAATTAGTTTTACTATGTGTAATTTGATTAACTAACCTGTGCACAAGGTGGGCTATTGTGATAGCCTTTGGTCTTCATCCGTCGTCAACAATTTCTCTCCTCTTAGAACACTAGGTTCATTGCTGCCAAACCTGAGGAATTTTACTTGTGTGGTCCTCTTTAAAATGTGTTCAAAGAAATTTATTCCATGTAGAACTTTGGTTGCCATGGCAACCTAAAAGAAAAGTTTAAAACACTTTAAAAGTCTACTTGTCGAAAACTGAAAAGCATAGACCTTATATATGTAATGTGTAGCATTGACAAGTCGTCCTCTAAACAGTTTGTTCAACTTATGCCCCTTGGGTCAAAACTGGCCCCGCCCCGGGGATAACATGTTCTACATATAGATATATCTTCTTTTTTGAAACCGAAACCCATATAGCTTAGATATTTAAGTGTGTAACATTGTCTAGTGGTCTTTAACCGGTATTATTCAAGTTATGCCCCTAGGGTAAAAAATGAACCCGCCCGGTGTCACCTGTTTGATATAAAAATACAAAGGGAAGAACTTGTCTGAAACCAAAAGGCCTATAATTCAGATATTATTTTGTCTAGCATTGTCTTGCTACAGGGATTATTCAAATCATGCTTCCGGCGTCAAATTGGCCTTTCCTCGGGGTCATCTGTTTTACAAGGAGATATATGTATATAGGAAAAACTTTGAAAATCCTCTTTTCTGAAACCGAAATGCCTAAAGCTTAAATAGTTTGCATAAAGGGAAAACATTTGAAAATCTTCTTGTCTAAAACATAAAGACGTAGTGTTAAGATATTTGGTGTGTGGCATTGTCTAATGTGTCTTTACCAAGCCTGTTCAAATTATGACTCTGGAAATAAATTTGGCCCCATCCCCGGGGGTCACCTGTTTTACAAAAAGATATGTAAGGAAACACTTTGAAAATAATCTTGTCTGAAAAGAAAGGCATACAGATTAGATATTCGCATGTGCATAACTTTCATACATTCAACAAAATAGAAAAGGCAAGAAAACAAACAACCGGCACATGAACACACACCATGGGCCTACATCTATATGAGCCATCCCGCGAGAAAACCAACATTATGGCATCTGCGTAATTTATCGACCTGATCAGCCTACGCTGTCCGCGCAGACTGATCCGGACCGACATATTCCGTATCAGGGGGATAAAGGTATAGAGTGATGATTTCTGAAACGGAAAATCCACAGGAGGTGAAACGTGTCTGTCCGGGGTTAGCCTGCGCGGCATGCTTAGGACAAATGTTAAGACAAGTAATATATACGCCGATAGTATATTTAATTGTTCCAACGGTGATTTGATAAGAACATTGATGTATGACTTTCGAAAGTAATTTTGTTCATATTTATCCTTAAGTTTATATATGTAAAGCATGCATTCGCAATGTTGTGAGAATAGAACGGAAATCTCTGCACATGTAGAGTTATCAAGTCTGTCGTCTAACAATAAGGAATCAAATTCTATTTGAATGTGTTGTAACTGTGTAAGAAACAACTGTATATATTGATGTATGAATAACCTACCTTTACACCAAGCTAAGAATACGTGGATGTGTAGAACGATCATGATCGCCATTGTTTACAAATGTAGTATTACGTTGAATTACGAGATATGAAGCTAAGAGTAGAACAAGGGTTAATGCAACGGCATCCCAAATAATTAGAGGAGATTGATTACATGTTTGATTTGAAAGAAGCTGAAGTATGAATAAATTGAATTGCATTCACCAAAAAAATATTCTCTTGCACATTCAAGTTACATGCCTCATTATACACGACGTTTGTGGTTTGAAATTAATTTTCGATTTTATATCAGGAGACTGCTACCGTTCTTGGGTCCTGGTACTAGGGGACCATACATATGAGCACCTGCAGAAACCAACTGTTGGGCATTTGCATCCAGTATGGTTCGTATAGCCTGATCATGCTCTGCACTAATTAACGAAATAGTTCAAATAACTTCTGTAAAAACATCATTTGGATCAATGCCATGGAAACACAGGCAAGTTCTGTTCCACACGTGTTAAAAAAAGGTTGGTTTTCGCAGATCAAAGCTTACATAAACAGCGTTAATTTACTGTCATGCAACATTGCTGGACTTCTAAAATCGTTTTATAACTTAAACACATACATAATGGTGTTTTGATGTAAACGTGCCCTTTACAGAAACATGTGTGACTTCTTGATGACCGAATATATACGGCATTATATGGATGCCCACTACAGATCTTCAGATGACCGAGTATATACGGCATTATATTGATGCCCACTACAGATCTTCAGATGACCGACTATATACGGCATTATATTGATGCCCAATACAGATCTTCAGATGACCGACTATATACGGCATTATATTGATGCGCAATACAGATCTTCAGATGACTAAATATATACGGCATTATATGGATACCAAATACATGTTAGAGATTTCTATACTAACGACTTTATGTGTCTTGTTGGACTAACATATCCGACTTCGATTGAGGGCTGTATGACTTTCTTAGATAAAATCAAACATTTTGAGAGTTTTGTTGACCAAAAAATGACAAATTGATAAGGACAACTGTAGTGTGTGACTTAGTAGATTCACATTCAATGCTAAAGAAAAACTAATGTTTTTAAAAATATTTCTTTAGATGAATTTCATATGATTTCCCTTGGGCATTATTCACTTTCCTGTCAAATTTAGAAAAAATATTGTATTTGAACAATTGATATAATTTTCCTTCGTAAATACATTCTGAGAGCCAACTACATGCATAATTGGCGACATGATCACTAGATATTCTTTTTTATAAATACAGTTTTTGCTCCTGGCAAATTATAAACGGACCATTTTTCTAAAAACTGAAACCTGACAAAGTGTTTTCTTTTCAATTTAAAAAAATCAACTTCACATTCGCATGTATTTGCCAAGTATGACCGCTGTATTTGAGAAATGTAATATCATACTAAAAAAACGCCCTACGTTAGTTCCAGTTTTCACATTGGAGTTTGCAGTCAACTTTTCTGTTTACACAAATATGCATTATTTTTAAATGCAATTGTAAACATAATCAAATGTTTTTAAATATGTTTTGCATATTAACTACACACACATATATATATGCACACCTGTATATACACCTTGTAAAAGGTTAAGCACCATGCACACCATACAGGCATGAATCGCGATATGTATCTTTACCATTTCCAACATAAATCAAATTTACCGCCGCCTACTTAAAATATTTTGACAAAACGGGGAAAATACCTCAACACGAAGTAAAACTAATAAATAAAGTTGAAAACATGGTGGCAAAATGAGAATTTGCTCATTCATAAGTCGTTTGATGTCGTTTTGAGGGACTTGTAGACGGAGGATTTATTTTACTTTTTCGTCACTATTCATCGTCATTCGTCACTGTGCTGAGCGCCGGGAGCTCAGTTGGTAGCGACGTGGGCTGTCAGTTCAGGGTTTGTGAGTACAAAACCCAGATCGGCCAACATTCCTTCCGACATTTGACCAAATGCACTGTGACACGTGTCATTCGTCTTCCAGCAATAGGCTAACAGTCTATGTTGAAAAGCAGCCAGTTGCCTGGAAAGATTTATGTGTGCATAACGTTTGTGGGAAAGCCTGGAAACACATGAGTAAGTAAACTGGGCGCAGTGATATCACTGACAAATTGTTGAAAATTGCTCTAACCCTAATCAATCAATCTTCCGTCACTGTACATCTTCTCCTTCTTCCATACTTGTACATATTCCCAGTTCGGGGCACGTCTTGCAATGTTTTCGGGCAGAAATAAGGACAAGGCAAACTGACAGCCATGTCTTTTCACACCAAATACGCCAATAAAAGTAATTTACAGATGTGGTGGTATCCAAATGACCCTCGACATCAGCATGCTTATTTACTGTCAGCAGACGACATTATATCGATATACTGTAAACGTAAGAGCACCAAATAGGTTATATTGCATTTCCGTTCTGATGTTTAATTTTTTATCAGTATTTGAACATTTTCCACTTATAGACGTATTTCGACGCAAATGAGGCAGACGGCATTTGTACACATTATGCCAACATTAAATGTTTGCTTAAAGTTATTCAATAGTTTCGTGTTTATTTATAGAGAGTTTTCATATGTTCAGTAAAATGATTTTTAAGTTGTAGCTGCAGATTTGGGAAACGATCAACTTACAGTTCAGTGGCAATCAGTGAGTGTTAGAGAAGGCACATTATAATTTCTAAATGTTAGTAGTCGCTTCAGCTGCGGGCTGCAGAGATAACAGTGCGATTGATTTTGAGAATAAAACACCACCCTCCTAAGCATGAGGACTAACTCACTTATGTCAGGATGACAGGACTAACACGTATAACTGGTAAGTTAGATAGGAAAAACGGGTTGAAAGCGGCGTAAATCACCTTGCACAAAACTAGTTTATTACTGCTCCTCCAAGCAAAAGTCTACTATTGTAAAAACATTGTAGCTACAACTTTATACTATTATACCCCCAGATACATAGAATATGGGGGCTATATAGGAGTCACGCTTGACGGTCGGTTTGTCGGTTTGTCGGTCGGTCGGTCCGTTGGTCTGGTCATTTCTTGTGAACACTATTTCTCAGCAACCCTTATTCAGAATTTAATATAACTTCACAATAATGATTGATACCAACCCTACCTGTGCATATTGTGA
>JAUELF010285036.1:0-10273 GCA_031471495.1 Clinocardium nuttallii | reverse complement strand
TTTTGTTTACATTATTTGAAATTGTGTGATTAGTGTTGTAACTTTCAAAATTTGGTACGGTTGGCCATCTTCTTCCAATAATACCATGGGTACCGTCCCACAGCACTTTCAGTGCTTTGATTAAAGTGGTTAGTATGACTGAACTACATGCAATTTTACAAACACAGACACACACATACATAAACTGAATTACCAATGTTGTTTACCCGTTGTTACTCGATAACATTAACATAAGGATAGCAACTACAATATATCTTTACATTAGCGAGGCTTTCTGAAAACCAACTGTGATGCAATTGCGTACTGTGTATATCAACATCAGCCCGCGCATTCTTATCTGGCTATGCAATGTTCGAAAGTCAGTCATATAAGGTTTCGAAAACGTCTGTTTAACAATATATGTTATAACATTAATGCTCTGGCATGTCTATTTCTCTTTGTAAAGTCATCGGTAAGGTTGGTTGGGACCAATTCTAATGTATTTTCGACCAAATCATCCACGCATTTTGATCATCAACAGCATTGTTCGCCAATTAGTCATAGAATGCTTCGAAATGCTTCTGTAAGGTAGGATAATAAGTACGGTAAAACTGTTGTTTTTTCTGGAGCATCGGTCATGTGACATGTAGATGCAACAATGACTTGAGGTATGATAGTTATAAAACAACACATTTTATTCGATCCAATCCGCCAATAATGACTGTTCCCTGATTGTTGTCCGAGTTATTTGATTCAATCCTAATGGCTCGGATTTGGTAGATTTAGACACAATATTACTACACTAAACAATGCTCGTAAAAGAGCATTACTTTGTACGGCAGATAAAAAAATGAAGAAATAAAAGTGTTAGCAGAGCTGGCAGCTGCTTTGTTTCGAGCGTTGTGTTCAACAGTGCAGATTTTTAAAAAAAGTTGATACTTGGCTTATCAAGGATATTTACAAAAGTTGTAAACCATCGTACCGGGTAGTGTGAAAATTAAAGTAAACATATTTAGCCCTTTCCCACATACAACAATCATGTAGCATACTAGTTTGAAAACATCTAGTCAATAGTATTAAGTTTAAGTTGTATTTAATGTGATATTTTAGGCCACATGATACAGCATCAGTACATAGCATGTAAAGTGAGAACAGTCTTTACATGATAATACTACAGACAAATAATACAAAAACTCGGATATCGATTACATAATATACTTTTAAAGGTTAAAGGATATGGCTAATGTTTGAAAAATAATACCACAACTGAAAGAGTAGACTTTGTATGAGATATATCGTCACCTTTCCCAAACTCCTATGTAGACCCTTCAAGGAAAACCAACTATATATTGCAACTCGGAGTGACACAATTATTATTCAAAATAATTAAGATAGGTTTTTCTTAATTTAAAAGCGTTATAGATAATCATAGCTAGATTTCTTATCAAAACAATATGTTGCGATGACATAAGATTGTAAAATTTATGAATACTAGGCTTTTCGAAAACATTATACCGTAAATATCTACATCGTAAATCATAATAAAATGGTATTCATCCTCAATAGCAGTTTCACAATACAAACGTGTACGGAATCATTGTGTTTTATCTCTGTATCTTCCTTCCTCTAAACAATGACAACTACTGCGAAAGAAAGCTACAGAAGAGCTAAATTTCTTAATATCTATGTTTAAGACATATGATTCTAATGAAAGTTCCCTTTTAAATTGTTGATAATGAAATTATTTGCTATTGACATTATACTTCGCTACCCAGGTCCGCCTGTACTATCAACAGTCAGTCGTTGAGTATACACTTGTAAAAATATCTTAGTATTATCAACTGACTGACCAAAACCGTTAGAATTGAAACTTTTCTTAATATTTGTTACCCAATGTTTGTGTCCAATATTGTCGTAATGCATTCACATTTCATAACATAATATATCAATGCCTAGGCATACTGGGTAAACGTATCCAGTATTTTATACCGCGTTTGGAAGAATAGAGATGCATTGGAAGTATACCTATATCTCCTAAAATATCATCATTACATGATTTTGATGACACATTCAAAAAACGTTCACACGCAAGAATTTGAGTACTCGCAATACAGCTAAATGTATCTAATCCACAAATTTCGGAACCAAACAGTGTTGGTGTCAAGCACCCTTTGTAAAATGTTTTGTATGGGAGACAACCTAGATTACTCAATGAATTTAGAATATATGTAAAATGACTTTTTAAGACTTAGCTGCAACTTAGCCATTTTAGAGAATGACAACCTGTTTGTAAAATAAATGCCGAAGTAGGTTTATTGTTTGTCTAGACCGACTGCTGCAGACGCATTAAACAGGCATCTATGTGTGGGAAAGAATATATTGACTTAAAATGGACGGTCCAAATTGTCTATTTCCCTGGGTATAGTTTGGTGATGTATGAGTTGACATTTCCGTTATCCTAGGCCACTTCTAATAGCTGTATCATACTCAAAAAAGCAATTTTACGGATATTAGATTTTGAGACAATTCCAAACCTATAATATTAGGTAGAAAGTACAATTAAGGATGCTTGCAGAAAACATATGAGACCCTGCTTAATGATTCGACCCAGATCAGCATGCACAGTCCGCGCAGGCTAATCCGGGCCGCCACAATCCGTCAAAGGGGGAAAGAGGTATAGAGTAATGTTTGCTGAAACAGAAAATCCGCAGGGTGTCGAACATTGACTGTCCGGGTAAGCTGTTGCGGCATACTTCGGCTGATCCGGGTCGATGCTTTACGCAGGGTCCACAGTGTTGGTTTTCTTGCGGAAAGGCGCATATGTAACTGCATCTTAACTGTTTACTTTATGAGATATTTTCAGATTCGTCTGCTTAAAAAACGTCAGACGAAAACTATGTAACATCTGGATCTAAATATAGGAGTATACTTGTTGATACCACATGTATTTGGTAAAAAACTTGCTCGTTCCCGCCTTTCGCCAAATTGTTTTCAAAAGGTGTACATGTACTTTACAACCTCAAAATATGGGGTCTGTGTCAGAAGATGTAGATAGTTTACTTTATGACAATGAATACATGTCAGTTTAAGACAATGTTGTTGTGTTCCAGCGTGTTCAGAACTGTGTACATGCCAGTCAAATATTTGACTATTAATCTACACGTAACTGTAGTTAGGAATACGTTTCCGTTTTAGGCTTGAGGGCGACTGGGCGACACAAAGCAAATTAAGATAATATATCAATTTGCCTACGTTTTGAACTTTCAGTTAAGACTATGATTAATAAACATATTACACTACCCCTTATTGGCACATGTCTAAATGTAAATACACCAAGGAGCATATATATTGCTTGTTTTCTAATCCATTCATCTACTGCTTGCCTACATAAACCTGTATATATAACTTCAACAGGATGAATAAATATATTTAAACTAACTGTTTTGGAATAAAAACGCATATTCGTATATTTTGGTCAGACGTTAATTTTATAATTAAGTAGTTGGTTATAAATCGTTTACCAAACGGTATGAGTAATCAGCGTGGAATAAGTTGGAGGAAGGAGAAGTGCGTGAACATTGGCAAAATGGGAGTGAACATTGTCAAAATGGGCGTAAACATTTACTTAAAATATGAAAAAAGTATGGAAAAAAGTATTCACTGCTCAATATGAGCAATATCTGAAGGGTTGAGATGCATGCGTGACTATGGGTATCAATCTACTTCTCTCGTAAATTACATTGTACATCTGATATATCTGCATGATTTTTGCCATTTATTAGAGCTGCAGCTAAACTATTCTGATGTACTGTATGTCATTCTTCTTAAATTGACGAAATTAATCCTTCTACTAATACAGACATTCGACGTTACTGAATCAATTGATATTGGGGGAACAGTGAGCGAAAAGGAATAATTGCATAATACAAAGAAAGTTCTCCTTTCCCAAATCAATTCCAAACTATATATACAAACTTATTTTTAATCAATTTCTTTTCAAAACAGACGACTTAAAGTATCATAGCAGGTATTACACGGTAATTGCAGACAATTGAATGATATATATATCATACATGCATGTTCACAGATAGTGTCTTTTACTCCTACAGCGTATTGTTATTTCAATACATTGTTTAGAAATGCAGTGTTACATGTGTATGCATTGCCGAAATAACAAGTTGTTCATTCATTTCTTCAAACGTTTGAACCTCTGTCAACTCAGACCACCTTGTCCTTCCAATTACCATGACTGCGGTTCTACTAATCAAGCGAGTGTTGGTCTGATCAATTTTATTTATGAAAATGAAAATTACATTGACCTCAGCTTTTTAGTTAATTGAAACAGACATATAAGTGTTTTATCAACAAGAACACTAGTATAAATTCAAGTTTGCACAAAAGCATTTTTGGTCTGACATAATAATAGCGTTTCAAAATGATATTATCGAATATATTTGTAGTGACCACATATTGGAGCAAAATGGAATTTTGAATTTTGAATAATAGATAAATCCGCTAATTTCTCGACGCCCTTTGGCCATCAACTGTTGACAAGTGTATCCCTATAGAATAAATACAACAAGATATTAAGACGAACACCATTATACAAACATATGAAGATCACTACTTTAACCCGACCGTGAACAATTGGAAGTTGTTTAAACGAGTAGATGGCGACCAGCCTGTACATCCATCAGTCTGATCATGATATACACTCTTTAAATATAACATATGGACGGGCCTGTTTATACTTGTCACGACCATAAAAATGCGCTTCGTTCAAAACCACATTGAAATTGAAACATGATTCGCGAAAACCCAGAATGGTTAAGTGTTTGACCGTGAAAAACGACTACGTTTAACTGAAACGAACTGCATTTTCGAGCATAGCGGTAAGGTTTAGTATCCACTGAACTCATCCCTAGCTAAGAGGTAATTCTCTTGTCCTGATTGCTGATTGCAATTGATTCCGGTTTACTCTCTGAACATGTGAAATTGAGTTTACATTATGCGTGCGTGTATACATATAAATGTTATGTTGAATGAATGAATGTTTATATTTGAAAAGAGAGAAGATCCGCATTGAGCGAATAGTGAAAGAACGAGTATGGTTACTAAACAGGCCCTGAGACTGGTTATGTTTTAACAACAAAATCCAATGTTGAGCAACATTAAGATGGAACACGTATTTTACTGATAGAAAGTACCTGCCATCGATAAATTTATATATATATATATTCTTAGAAAGATAATGTTGCTTAACATCGGATTTTGATTATCGTTCTTAGAATACATATGCCACATAGTTTTACTTTGTATAAAAAATAAATCACCACTTCCGGTTAGGGTCGTGACAATTCATACAAGCGATTGAAATAATTGGAGTAAGAATATGCGATAGAAATATCCGTTTGATGTATAGGTAATTATTTCAGATATGCAGGAAGGTTGAATTATGTATTATTCTACCATATGTTCCGATGTATTTCGTTCTAACAGCTACAAGAACACAATGGTGTACAGGTCAATACCAGCTTTATAACACTCGCATCTACCAGAACAAGTTTTCTTGCATTCATATTTGTGTAACTCCTGGCAGGATGCTACAATGGCTGCTAATTGTGACCAATTGGGAATCCACAATCCATCTGCTGTGTCTTTATCCCATCCCCAATCACGCGGACTAGGTAGATGTTGTTCATGTGTGACTGCCTGTCCCCATACATGACCACCTTGATGTGCAGCTCGTTTGGTGTGCTCAAGCAGTGCAGCTCTGGTGGGCGGAATTGTGTCATACTGTTTTTGTTTGCGTGCAAAAGATTCAAGCCTGGATTCATTGCTGTCAAATGTTGTTGTAGTTCTGTCGTACATAACTACAACACATGCATATATCAACTCCATATCAGCTTCTTCACTGACCAATGCAGGTTTCTCACTCAAACTCCTCGGTTACGTCATCATGCCGACTTCTTTCCCTTTCCAAGAAAAGCGGAGACAGTGTCACGTCCGGTGAAATCATGACAGAATGGCAAAGTCTCTGATTAAGGACCAAGAGCATGATGACTGTCGTGAATCGGTAGCCATCGCAGGTGTTTTCCTTTTCCAAATGCATGTTTGTCTACTTGTAGTGTCTTGAATAAAGACACTGCCAAAACATCAGTGTCTGACTCTGAGCTGATTATCAGTGTCGACTTACATCCCCTTTCAGCTGCACTTTTGATATGAACAAATACCCTTATGTCTGCTTCTTCGTGATTACACGGACTGAGATCATCATAGTAATCATAAGAATGTGTCATAACATCTTCGCCTTTTGTCACAAAAATTATTTTGTCAGATTGAATCGAGCAAATATTATCGACAATGAAATGAAACAATTCCGTTTTGTTTTCGTTCACTCTAAGGAAGCTCGCTTTCGGAGTCTTACTGGTACCCACAACTTTCCGCCTGGTTCCGGCACCCCTCGCTTAACGTGTTTGTGCTTTAAGGCTGTCTCCTATGTAAATATCAAATATAATGTCTACTCTAGAAAGTTCTGAAGTAAGGTGGTTACTGTATGGCAAAATCACATCTTTCGCGTCCTCACCAAAAGTGTATGTTCCACGCGATGGTCTCGAATTTACCAGAGCGTCACCATCAACTACTGCCATAACTGACTGAGGTTCTTCTCTTTGCAAATCCCCCTTAGCCTCCAGAACTTCAATAAGCTGTGACTTAACGCCAATATTGATTTTGCCACTTTGAGACAATGAAGGAGGAAATTTGTGATTTTCGTGACTGAAAAACTCTTCCAAGCTGCATTGTCTGCTTGACAGGATATGAAAAGCCTTGAAAAGAGACTGCAATCTTCTCGGGCAAGATCAAGCTTGCTTTTTGTTTCACTGGAACTTTTCTTTGGTTGGCGACTGAACAACAGACACTTGTTTTGTTGAATAGGTTCATAAATGTTTGCCTTGTTGTGCATCTAGGTTCTGAAGTCAGCGTACTGATTGCAACCAGTTTATTTAACTTGCGACAGTTTTTCTATGTTTGCTTGTACAATATATTTGCTGTCTATCTTGTAGATATCTCTAGAATCCTCAAGAAATGGATTTCCATTATCATTCATGACAGTCTTCAGTCTTTTCACTTTGTCAATAAAATCTCGTTGCATTGACACAGAATTGTTATAATGCATGTCATCTGTGTTGCTTCTTCCAGACGAACATTCTTCGAACTGACTTATCAGTCTACTGATTTCTGGTCCCGCTACCATCCAATATCTCTAGGCAGCTGGATCATCGGTTAGCCCTACGGCACCCCATCACCTTTAACAATAGCGTTATTCTGTTCATGAGCCTGGTCTATCGCCATGTTTGAGAAAACACGATTTGATATTTTCACAGTGAAGTGCCCTTTTATGAATTCTCTGTTAATATCTGGCTTTTTTCTTTCCAATGACGCCATATCGCAAAGGTGAATAGGAAGCCATCTAGCATAGTTGATATGATCAAGTCCAAAAATGTATGGGACCAAGGAAGACTACGTTTGTTTGTAAAGCTCAAAATATGCATCTCGTAATGATCGAATGTACGAAAAAACCACAGCTGAATTTCAACAACCGAATACCGAAATTCAAAATGAGGTCTGCCTTCTTTCTTCACACCACTGCATAAAATTATCAAATTCTATTGATTCATCAGGATTTTCGTTATGAAAACTTTCATAAGCAGACATTAGTAAATCAAACAAAACACATGCGGTTACTTGATGCGCTAGTCTAGCTTTGGGTTATAACTTGATAAGAATGAGTCTGCAGTACCGGAGGACGCAACATCTGCTTCTGACAAAGCCTCGATCAAACAGCTATCCCGTAATAGATCACCCAGAACTTTTAAACATGCCATTTCAATATGTAAGCCACCAAACATAACAACACATTTTGTTTTAACCCTTTGCCAAAACAAATAGCGGTTGGTCTGCTGTGATCACTGCAGTTTGTCCAGGATTCAAAAATGATACAACATCTCTGACCTTATTCATCGAATGTTTTATTGTAGCAACTAAGTTAACCTGTTCCTGAAATAATGGCATTAAGCAGGTGAGCCTCACTTCAACAGTCGGTCCACGCTTCTCTGAAAAATGAAATGATGACCTTGATGAAATATTTTCTGATGTAATATCTTCACCCGTCAACCTAACCGTATTTAACCACTAATACTTATTCGGCAAACTCATGAAAAGATAGTCGTGGTTTTGAATGCCAGTTACATCCTCGGGCAGAATAAATGGTTCTGGTTTTGTTTTAAGATATGCAGGTTTCATATTCATGTAAGCATCAGAGAGTTCAGGTACCACGTTTAGAATTTGGTTTACTTGCAGATACTATTATCTGATCCCTTCCAACGCCAAGATTTTCTTTCATTGGATGTTGAACAATAAAGATTCCGATCCCATGCAAAGATGATTTCGATGTTGTTGAGCTTGGGTTGTGGTCTATGTTGTCGACCTTGCCCTTTAATAACGAGGGACAAATCACACCCTCATTCAAATAACATTCAACTACAGCTTCACCTAGTTGAGTTGATATGTCCAGTACCCGATAATAAGAGATGCATAACCCATATTGAAATACTGTAACTATACGCTGTCTCTTCCTTGTTTTTGTAAAGAGTTATAGTCCAAGATACACACAAAATGTATGGGATACAACTGAATTCGGTCAACCTAGTAATATTTTGTATAAAATACAAGCAGTATGTATGCAAAATATACATTTGATGTGTTTTACCTGGATAGACGCCATTTTGAAAATCAAAGATGGCCGCCATGATCGGATGGATTTTTTTCGTGGCTACCCCCTTAATATGATTAAACACACCTAAAGACATGTTCTTACAACGTTCAATGCTTGTATCACCATTTGCATGCGTTTTGTGGTAAGCTGCTCAACTATTAGTGGAAAAGGGTTAAATAATAATCGCCGGCCAAATATGAGATGCTTTCTATTAGCCATATGGAGGAGCAGAAGGTCAGTCATATTGTTTGTACAAAAACTTCGCCCCAACGGTATCCAATGTTATTGAATATTTATAGGTTTTTGTCTGCAAAGAAATCTAATCAAATTCAATAGTGCTTAGGTGTCATATTTAATACATCGTATTTATCGTATATTTAGATATATGTTATCTATCACAGACCACATACTATTATTCTTTCGGTAATTTCACACGCAGGAATTGGACTTTGCGTCCGGAAACAATAAAGGCAAACATGGCATTCGCTCATTCTGATCAGGCCATTTCCGGTTCTATATCTAGTCATATACAGTACATACAGTAACCTCTCGTGAACGGCTATCGTCAATGACCATCAATTTGTTTGTTTGCTTTGATGCTGTTTTCAGGGGTATGTTTGATATATCACGGCGTTTTCAATGATATGTTTGATATATCACGGCGTTTTCAATGGTATGTTTGATATATCACGGCGTTTTCAATGGCATGTTTGATATATCACGGCGTTTTCTATGGTATGTTTGATATATCACGGCGTTTTCAATGGTATGTTTGATATATCACGGCGTTTTCAATGGTATGTTTGATATAACACGACATTTTCAGTTGTATTGTATTTATAACACGACGTTTTCAGTGGTTTGTTTGATATATCACGACGTTTTCTATGGTATGTTTGATATATCACGTCGTTTTCAGTGGTATGTTTGATATATCACGGCATTTTCAATGGTATTTTATTTATAACACGATGTTTTCAGTGGTATTTTATTAATGTAACTGCATTTTCAGTGGCATTTTATTTGTATCACGGCGTTTTCAGTGGTATTGTATTATATATAACTGCGTTTTCACAATAATTTTGTTTATATAACTGCATTTTTAGTGGTATTTTATTTGCATCACGGCGTTTTCAGTGGTATTTTATTATATAACGGCGTTTTGAGAAGAATGTTTTTTTTATTTATATAACTGCATTTTCAGAATTTGTTATTTATATCACTGCGTTTGCAGTGATATTTTACTATATCACGCCGGTTTAGTGGTATTTTATTTATATCACGGCGTTTTCAGTGATATTTTACTATATCACGGCGTTTCAGTGATATTTTACTATATCACGGCGTTTTTTGAGTGGTATTTTATTATATAACTTAGTGTCGGTGGTATTTTAATATATCATGGCGTTTTCAGTGGTATTTTATTTATAACACGGCGTTTTTTGAGTGGTATTATAATGTTATTAATTAGGTGATTTCATATTGGCCGAGTTATTTGTCCGAGGTCTGCAGTATTGG
>JAUELF010285025.1:0-10273 GCA_031471495.1 Clinocardium nuttallii | reverse complement strand
GTCACCCAGATTCTTACACCCAGTGTATTGCCCATGTTTAATGCACGTAACGGGTTGACGTGCACCCCCTCATCGGGCAAGAGTTACCATGAACTTCCTTAACGCACATGGCATTCTCGTGTTAGCATGGCCGTCATTGTCTCCAGATCTAAATACTATAGAGCACATGTGGGACGAGTTGGGACGTATAATACGTCGACGTCCTAACGCTGCTACCTGCGTACAAGAGCTCACTGCTGCACTCGTTGAAGAGTGGAATCGCATTCCACGTCAAGTGTACAGAACACTTTGCCGATCAATGCAATCTCGGGTACAGGAAGTCATTACCAAGCACGGTGGCCATACCCGGTACTAAGACGTTTGATGTTTGATGTCAGTGGAAGGACGATTAGATAACATTATCAACTAAATTGTCACTTGTTTTGTTATTGGATGTTTAATTGAGATATTACTTAATAATTTGGCACCTTTGATGTTTCTGTCACTGTTTTCAATCCGCAGATATACACCTCTATGTCCAGTGTTGCGTTTTTATATCTCTTGAGTGTATACATAGCCATTATAATCTAAGATTGTCACAAGCTGTAGAATTTAATGAATACACGCTGCAGGTAACTTATGCCACCACGGTTATACATTTTAAGACAGCTCGTGTCTTTTACAGGTTACTTAGACAAATAATAATTCACGTGATCACAGACCTGTCTGCAATCAAACCGTTAGTATGCGTAAATTAACAATTACAAAAAATAACTATTACACCTACGACTAACAACAACCTTAATAATACATTTAGTTATCGACTGACATGCTTTTAGATGTTGACAGTGTCGAAATATTCCGATAAAAGCGAAATTACAATCAAAGTGTGCGTCTTCGTGCTTCTGACTGCTAGATAACGTCAAAGGGAAGTCATTCAATTTCCATAGACGACAGTTATAGAATTATGAGTTATTGTTCTTTCCCAAAAAGTTAAACTACACGGAAACCTGCCTCAAATTAAAGTTAAGTACAATAACTACCAACATAGTTAAGACAATGTACAAGTTGACGGACCATTTTTCGCGTTATGAGGTCAAATAGAAGGTTCACATTTTTCCCGCACTGAATTTTACTTTCAATTTCAGAAAAGACAGGATGCTCTGCAAATTTCTATTAGAGCTATTAGAGTGTTCATATAGCTTACCGTTAACACTTTTTTTTATTATAAATCAGTCAGAGATTATCCAACTTTATAAAAATCACTTTCAACTTCAACTCGTACATTTCTACTACTCGACAGTACAGCCTTTCGCTCGCAGTCGTGTAAGTTTTCCGGAGGCAATGCACAGGGCATATTGTAATCAGATAGCCGACAATTTAAAAGGGAGGTAACTCAAATGACTATGACCAAGGATGGTTCAGACATAGGTTCTGCACATTGCCTTGGTGAGGTGGATATGTGACCCAAGTTTCATGAAAATCCTTTAAGCCCTCGTGGACACGAAATAAAGCCTACACACATTTGACTATCAAGCGCGACCTTGACATTGAACCGGTATGGTCGAGACATAGGTTCTGCATATTGCCTGGGTGAGGTTAACATCTGACTCAAGCTTCTAAGAAATCCTTAAAAGAAGTCTTGGAGATATGGAGCGGTCACAAAATAAAGCCTCAAACCTTAGAGCGTGACCTTGACATTGAATCGGTATGACCGAGACATGATTTGTTTGTTTGTTTGTTTGGAGTCATGAAAGCTTCATGAAAATTCTTCAAGCCGTCTTGCATATATGGAGCGGACACGATTTTGGACAAACAGAAAGACGTACACGGGCAGACAGACATCCAGGACAAACACAATATATCTCCCCTGTATACAGGGGGAGACATATTTACTCATAACAAGAGCTGTCGGGGGACAGCGCGCTCGACTATTCCACCGCTTTTTAAGTTACGGAGATATGGAGCACAATTAGGACAATAACTTGCAGAAAATACTAGATATAGTTGTCGTACTTAAATTGTTTATATTGGTGGGATAGTTGGGAAGAGCTGTATAAAGTTTAAATGCAATGCATTAAGTAGTTACTAAGAAACGGTCCCTTAATGTTGTTGCCTGCAAAACTTTAACCATAATTCATATTTGTCCAAAAAGGGCCATTACTTGCATAAAATGCAGGTTAGATATATTTAACTTAAAAATTAACATAGGTGTGATAATTGGAAAAGGTTGTATATAGTTTCAAAGCAATGCATCAAGTAAATACTAGGATATCGACACTGAATTTAGTTGCATGCAAAACTTAAACCAATTTTCTTGGTAACAAAAGGGCCATACTTTGCAAAATATACGGATAGAGTTATCATACTTGATATATATATCACGTGATACACATAGATTCGGGAGAGGTGTATAAAGTTTCAATACAATTTATCAAGTGGTTACCAAGATGTGTTTTCTAAATGTAGTTGCATGCAAAACTTTAACCAGAATTTCTAAGATAAAAATGGGTAATATCTTGCATAAAATAAAGGATAGAGTTATATTACTTGATAATCTACATAAGTGTGATAGTTGGGTAGATATGGACTCAAAATTTAAATGCATGCAAAACCTTAACCAGAATTTCTAAGTATAATAAGGGCCATCAAACTTGATAATCCACATCGGTGTGATAGTGGGGAAGGGTTGTAATTTGTTCAAGACAATGCATCAAGTAAATACTGAGATATGGACTCTTAATTTAGTTTCAGGCAACACCTTAATCAAACTGTCTGAGTCAAAAAGGGCCGGAACTTGCATAAAATGCAAGATAGAGCTATCTAACTTAATAATTTACAAAGGTTTGGTAGGCGGGCAGCGTTGTAAAGGAATTAGAAGTTATCGTTCTAGCATTCTATCTGCAGTCTTACAGAGAACAAACAATACCATCATTGATTGAAGACCTCTATACCTGGTCTGAGCCTCTTAATGTTTGTTCACACATTATTTTATTGCTAACAGGTTAAATGAGCTTGTCCAAAAATATTGTCCGCAAATCCGCAAACGGCCAATCTACCTTGCCCAAAAGAAGTGACAATGATAAAATACTAACAAAACAGAATTCCTGCTAAATGCATCGTCATCGATCTTTATTTTCTCCTACACAGAATATTTTATTTCATAATACAAACAATACAAATAAACACAAATTACAAGAACTACTTGAACGCGACAGATATAGAGAGATGGGGACAGAGAGAGAGAGAGAGAGAGAGAGGGGGAGAGAGAGATATAGGAGATATAGAGATGGGAGGGAGAGAGAGATACATACTTGTAGAGAGAGAGAGAGAGAGAGGGGAAGAGTGAGAGAGAGGGAGAGAGAGAGAAAGAAAGAAAGAAAGAGAGAGAGGGAGAAGAGAGAGGAGGGGAGAGAGAAGGAGAGAGAGGGAGAGAGAGGGAGAGAAAGAGAGGGAGAGAGAGAGATATATATATAGACAGTCAGTCAGATATACATGCAGAGACAGAGAAAAAAGAAACAGAGAAATACTGAGACAGAGACAAAGATACATTTCGAGCGACAGGGAGAGATCGAGAGAGCGAGGGAGCGAGTGACAGAGACAGAGACATAATTACATTTGTCTATGCTAAGCACGAAGCAGACTGAAATATACCTCATGCGCACAGGACTTCCACGTGTATGATGTACATGAAAGTCAGCTATATTTAAGTAATAGTGCCCGCTACCCAATGCGCAGGAGAACATGAAGCACTTGACCGAAAAGAAATGAAATCGCTCGAGAAGAACGGATGGAATGACTGCGCTCATCGTAGCATATACGCATGCAACTGTATAAACATTATTATGATATAAGAATAAACAAACAAACGTAAATATATATATATGTAAGAACGGTTGTAAAGCCATACTTGATATATGTTATAAGTGTTTTTATAACATATTGACTAAACATCCGTTAAATTATACCTATTCACATTCATTCAGAAATGTACATCATATTTATAAATGTACAGAGTATTTATACTTGCACAAAGTATTTATACTTGCACGAAGTATTTATACTTGCACGAAGTATTTATACTTGCACAAAGTATGTATAACATATCCATACAGAATGTAAACATATCGCGAGAAAAAAAACATTGTGGACTCTGTAAAGTATCTACACGGATCAACCCAAACATCCCCGGATAGACACTTTTGCCTCCTGTGGATTTTATGTTTCAGGACTCTCTACTCTATAAATCTATCCCCCTGAGACGGGATATGTCGGCCCGGATCTGTATATGCGGAAACGCAGGCTGATCTCGTCAATATATTTTGCAGATGCAATACCATTGGTTTTCTCGCGGGAGGACTCATTTGGGCTTTTAGACATCGCGAGAGCAGGCAGCTTTTGAAAATATTGTGGAAAATATATGAAACAAGCCATATTCAAACATGAATTATATGGACGGTAAGCCTGGTGACGATTCCGAAAAACTTGTTTAGTTTTTATAAACTGTTTATAACAGTTGCTGTTTAAATGTGTCTTCAAGCGGGACCTTGACTTCGAACCAGTTAAAAACTATTTCTGTTGGCATTTGAACACATTGTGGGTATCGGATTTCACAATGAGCAATTCTTCTTTTCCCACAATCTATTTTTCTTTACCCTTAAACAGTTCAATAGGTATATTTAGATTAGAGGTTTTATCATTTTCTACAAACAATTTAAATGTTAACGCGTATGCTATTTGTATAGTATAACGAGTGTAATATTGGTATTACTTGTGTAATATTGGTATAACTAGTGTAATATTGGTAACTAGTGTAATATTGGTATAGAGGTTAAGTGCCTAAATAATACATGAATCACTGATTGACAAACAGGGAAGATTCCGATCAGATTACGGGTAACTTATCATATTCACAGCATTACAACAATCATTGCTATTTATCAAATGATTTTTTTACTGGTTTAACGTTTGCATAACAGAAATGGGATCATGATATACCAAGATTAGAGTGCAATGATGGACGTGCTGATCTGGGTCTTGCCTATATTACAAATGTTTTTATGGCAATTCACTGATTAGTAAAAAATATTCAACTCTGTGTCTTAAGAAACCAAATAGTAGTGTATATCCAAACTCGAAATTTCTAATTACTTAAGGATAAAACTGATCAGTGATGTTTTAGTATCAGAGAACCCTCCCACAACCAGCCAACCATCACTCTGTCTGAACACTGTACACCATGGTAACTTTACTTACTTAAGGGTAAAACTGATCAGTGATTTAGTAGTACCAGAGAACTCTCCCACCACCAGACAATCATCACTATGTCTGAACGCTGTACACAATGGTAAGTTTACTTACTTAAGGGTAAAACTGATCAGTGATGTCTTAGTAGCAGATAACCCCCCCACAACCAGACAACCATCACTCTGTCTGAACGTTATACACCGTGAGTACTTTATACCGTCTGTCTCTGACAACAACATCTTCTCTTTTCTACCATCTTGTCCGATGACATGTACATTGTTACTATCATAACCACAGACTAATAGGTGGCCTGCACCATCCACGTACATTCCTGTTGGCCACTTTATGTCTATGTCTGAATATTTGTAGATCACATGACCTTGTTTATCAAGACATGTGATACAGTCAGTCCCATAGTCTGATATAAACACTCTACTTCCATCCTTATTGACGGTCACATAGTCAGGTCTTTTAAACATATATTCACCATTATTAACACCAAGACTACGCTTTAGTATACCATTCATGTTGAGTATCTGTACCTCACCATTACCAGGATTGTCATGACAGGTCACGTAGATCTCATCACCAGATACATCAACACCATAACAGTCTCTATCTATCCTCATCGTTTTGATAACTTCCATCTCGGGAAATAGCTTCACTTTCTGGATCTGTTTCTCACCATAATAGGATATAGCGATCTCATTATGACGGATGACTGCTACATCGTATGCACTCACATTCAGCCGGGACTTGACCTTGAAGTCTTTATCAAGTAGTATGAGTCCGTTACCACAACAGAGGACAAGATGTCCGTCAGCCACGAATGTACACCCGAATACAGATTCAGATCCAACATCGATGTCACGTTTACCGGATACAGGCAGGTTCATCAGAGACTCCTGGGTTTGACTGTTGTCAATCAGGACTGTAGCTATAGACAGCAGCTGTTTAGCAATGTCATAAAGGTCTCCATTAATCTGAAATGTTATTTTGGTTCGATCAAGTTCATCTTCTATTTTCGAAATAATATCCTCATATCTACTCGTAACAATAGTGGCTTTCTTCATCCCAACGTACATGACGTCATCATTTCGTGCTTTCTCACATTCTTTAAGGGATTTTACGTGATCCGATATTTGAGTCAGAGCGTCATCCAAAATCGCAATGTGATTTTCGATATCTTTGGTGGTGCTTTCATTAACTTGATGGATTTCCTTCGATAGAGTGTTTTCAATATGATCTAACCCTTCGTTTATCTTCTTGCGGATCTGGCGCATGTCTTGGAGGCATTTATCTAATTTTGACTTAACAATCCCCTTGTCTGCGTTCCTCATTACTTTCAACTTATCATATTTGGATTTTAAGTTTTCCAGACGTGTTTTAGTATCTTTGAAAGATCCATCTTTCTTCATCTGTTGTGCCTGTTGGGTAATATCAGTCGTGTTACAGCGTCTATGGCTGCTTAATTTACAGGTATTGCAGATGACGTCATCATGACTCTGACAATACATATCTACAATCATTGTTTTATGATCTTCACAAAACATTGTAGACGATGTTGATATAGATCTAGTTGACATTGAAGGCAGATTGTTTCCGGTCAGCAGTTTGTGGTTCCTTGTGAGTTTCGAACCTCTGTGAACATTCTCACATACCGCACATAGAAATTCATCACAGCTGGTGCAGTATGATACCGCCTCAGAGGTAGTATTCCGGTATTTACAGATGTCACAGTCTTGGGAAGATGTCTCATCGGAACCTCTATATAAAGATGAACTACACGCCATGGTTAAAATCTGAAATTGTAAAGATAACATGTCTTCCGAAATATTCAACAAATTATTCGATATTAAGAAAGGTCACGTTTTTATCAGGTGGATGCGCAAAGGGTTCATATTGTAACATGCCTTATATTTGATCAAAGCGTTTATTTACTTAAGGCAATATATATGACTATACTCCTGATAAAACTGCACTCTCAACTTGTTTTAATTCTACCTTTAAAATAGTTATACATATGTACGATCGATTTGCTTTGATGTGAATCCAGTTTACGTATGTTGTTGTTGAGGAATTAAGTTCATTCAGATTATAAACTTATAAAAGTCTCCTTCGTCACATATTGTAATGGCTGCGTTTTAATGAAATGTATATTTTAATTAGTGAAGATTCCTCACATCAGTGTATCTACATCCACTGACCGGAATCGTCAATGTATGCTGACCGATCCGCGTGCTTTTTAACGAAGGCATACAACGAATACAACGGCGCTCTGCGAAAACCAATGATGTAGTTTGTGTTATTTCGTGATTCAAAATACAGAATTGTGTTTATCATTTTTGTTATTCTGTCTTAACAGTTATATTAGGTACACCTTTCTGCAGCATAATATTTTGTCCACGCGTCTCGTAGTACATCAATGGGTAACAAAACGTTATTCAAGTTAAGGATACTCAATGTTTATTCAAGATTTTCGTATCTCTTCCGACCAACTCTGACGGCATAAAGAGAAGGTTTTAGGAAAATATTTACAAGGGGGAGTTGAAATCTAATTACTTTGGTTTTCAATCTACAAACATTCCAGAATAAAATTATCTTACTCCACAGCAAACAGAGTCATACAATTCAAGGTAAGACAATCAATTGCAGTTTAAGTAACACTAGAAACTGATAGCAAATGTCAAATTCAAGAATTGCGGTGGAGCGAAACAGTCATTGGACGAACTTTATTCAATTCGTTTATAACATTACGAACGCATATTAGCGTATGTGCAGGAGAAGTCATTTTAAAACAATGTGGCAGAAGGGAATAAATCTCTTAATTAGCAATTTCTTCAATTGCTGCAATGGTTTTAATTTGTATTGATCATTATAGTTTCATTTATAAAAAAAAAAAAATATTTATTTGCATAGATGTTTGCAGCACGATAAGGGTTTAATTATTGAATACCACGTTGATGCTGTTTAACGTCGCGTACATCAATATAAGGGTTAACGTATCGTATACTATGATGCGTTGATGTTGTTTAACGTCGCGTACAGCAGGGGATGATATATAAAGAGGCATGAATCAGGATAAGTGTTAACTTATTGTATAACATGATACGTAGATGATGTTTAAACGTCGCGTGTATCAGTATAAGGGTTAAAGTATCGTATAATATGATACGTTGATGCTGTTGAACGTCGCATACAGCATGAGGTGCTATATAACGAGACATGAATCAGAATAAGTGTTAACTTATTGTATAACTTGATACGTAGATGCTGTTTAAACGTCGCGTACAACAGGTGGTTGATTGATTGATTGGAGTTTAACGCCGTTTTTAACAATTTCTCAGTCTTTTCTCAAAACATACAACATTCTTTCCAGGCAACTGGCTGCTTTTCCACATAGACTAAGCCCATGTGTGAAAGACAAATGACGCATGTCGCATTGACTTTTGTTAAACGTCGAAAAGAAAGTTGGCCGAGTCGGGATTTGAACTCACAACCCCTGGATTGACAGCCCGTATCACCACCGACTGAGCTACCGGGGCTCGGCGTATCTTAACGAGGTATTGTTTGTTTTTATCCGCAGTTTTTCTCAAATAGAAACTCGGACGCTTGTGCTGAGTTAAGCAACACTATATTGCAGCTAAATGTGCTGTAGTGTGGTATTAACACTGTTAACAACTCCATTAAAATACATCAATTCGGAATCGTTAACACTGTATCTTTAAAACCTTTTGGCTCGAGCGTGATGTATGATATGTGATATGAGGTAATGATAAAAGTCCGAAATCAAAATGTATAGAGTGATATTGAACCTATTCAAATAACTCAATTTATTTTTATAAAAGTTTATTTTATAAAAGTATAATCTAAATCTTACTAACCAAAATATGAAATAACCTTAACGGACATAAAATATATTTGTCATAAATATTAAATATAATTTCGACGTGACTATAAATTTGTTTAAATACTTGTTAGTGAGTTCAGAATGTCTTTAGTTTAAATGTTTAATTGGAAACAACAATAAATAGTATTTCGGTCACATGGGTACTTTGACATCTGAGCCTTTACACGGGAAAACCAACAAGAAGGACTCTGCGAAATGTATCGACGCATATCAGCTTGTGCAATCCGCACATGCTAATCCGGGACGACACATAACGTCTCAGAGGGATAGAGGTATAGAGTAATGATTATTGAAACAGAAAATCCACAGGAGGCGAAAAGTGTCTGTTCGGATTGAGGCTGATCCGGGTCTATACTTTACGCAGAGTTAACAATGTTGGCTTTATGTAAAATATATATCACATATATTTATACATACATATCATTGATAAATATCTTTTCGAGAATTTAACAAGGATAATGACATGTTTGGTCGATTGTTTAAGATTTTAACTCAGTTTACAATTACCACTGGTCCATTTGTTCTGAAACCAGGCAGACAGTAATGTTAACATACCCCACAATGAGATTCCGTTGAATATTACCGAAATAGCAGTTTAAATACTTTTTCTTGGTATTATTAACTTTTAACTTAAGATAAGAGTAAAGAGATTATAATCATCATCGTAAATAACCGTATTATATCTACTTCGCCATGCATTGATGATCTAAATGGGCCGTGATCTACAAAATCAACCATAGAGGGTCTCTTTTCACAAGTATAGAACACGATCAGTTTACAAGTCTTTATCACGTGATCTGGTTGTACGAAGCATGGTTGAGACCTTTGCAATGCTTCATTTATTCTTTAGCGAACCGCGCGGATCCAGATGAGTCTGCGTGGATGCGTAGGGTTCAATGTATCTAGCAAACTACCTACGGTTGTTTTTCTATTGACGCCGCTCACCTGCACTTTTGATCAGTACATCTTCATTTCTCACGCCTGTACTGTCATTTGACTTTTAGCTATCTACTGCAGGCAAAAATACATTTAACGAGGTTTCGTAAATACTGAACAACTTTAACAATCCAGTCTAGTCTTGGTATATATAGGTCGCTTTCCATTTATAACAATCCAGTCTAGTCTTGGTATATATAG
>JAUELF010284994.1:0-10275 GCA_031471495.1 Clinocardium nuttallii | reverse complement strand
TTTTTTAAACATATGAGGATAAATTTAAACATCTGTGAAATGCTTATTATAATTATAATTGAAAAGGAGGAAATTCAATTCTTCAGCAATTTGACCGTTTTCTCATTGTTTTAAACTTTTAAAGTTTTCTTTGTTGCTTCAGACCTGGAGGGGAATGCATACGTGTTAAAAAATAAAGTAATGCAGTCTTTTCCGGCGACATTGATGCCTTGCATCAACTTTCTCTTGTAATCTTTTTTATTTCTGATGTCTTCAACATCAGGGTTAGCATTGAAATTATATGAACAATTTCCAAACAAATGTATATCAAGTGACTATGGACCTGTTTATTCTTTTGGCTTTGAAAGAAAAATAGTGTTTTAGGTATTTTCGAACAAAAAAAAAGAGATATTGAATTACAAGTACTGAGGACATTTTTGAAAAACGGCCATACTTCAGAATTAGTTTGTAACGAAAGTTCAAATGAAGATTTTGGTACATACTTCCTTAGGCTTATCACATTACTGAATAAAAGAGAACGAGGAACACTTGGCCAAATGGAAAAAAGCACAGATAGTGATTTGGTTAAAATGACACCTAAGGATAGTCGAGTAGACTCAGATAATTCGATGTTTGAATCTCTTGATGCTATTAAATTATCATGTTAAGAAAAACTATAGTTAAAATGTGAGTGAGATCTGGAACACCTGTGCGTGATGTGTTACATTCTTTACGCGACTATTAATGGAAAAAGATCAAATATTTGTTACACTTGTAGATTGAGTAAATATGCAGAGATAATTGGTTGTATAATAACTACGGTTATGTTTGTATTTTATGCATATTAAGAGGATTCTAAAAGGTATGAATTGATATATTTTTGTTAACAAGCAAATATGCATAAATATTGAATATTATGAGTATAAAAATACATAATTTTAACATAAGTGTACATATTTATCAATATTCATTTGTGTAATGTTATGTGTGTGTTGCAAATGTACATTTACTATGAAAAGTATTTGTTAAGTATTGGTGTAAGAATTTAGTACTAGGGAGATGTATAGAGTAATCATTTTCCATTTGTAAAATAAGAAGTATCTTTGAGAAACTTTGCTGCTATTACTAAATACTTCAAATTAACTTCAAACATTTTTTTTATTTACATGTTTTAAACCAGACAAATGAGCATTTAAACCTTGAATCACACTTTGTTTCAGTCACATATTTTCTTCAACGAACTAGCTTTGTGAAGTCTAGCACACATGTGTTCAATATGTGAAGAAAGACACATGAGCAAACTAACATTTTGCATCCCACATATAATTATTAGTCACATTTTCTCTTCAACATAATAGCTTTGTGAAGTCTAGCATACTTGTCTTCAATATATGTAGCAAGACACATGAGCTAAGGAAACAGTAATCCACTTTGTAACAAGTCGCTTTTATCTCTTCAACAAACTAGCTTTGTGAGGTTTAGCAGACATATGTTAGACTTGAGTTGCGGATAATTACAACGTGACATGTGTAGTATTACTATATGTTTACATTATCGTTAGAGCGGAAGAAGATGAGCAGCATCAAGGCCAGCATCAACCCCTACAACGGCCAGCATCAACCCCAACAACAAAGGGCCAGGAGAGCTGTAGTCAGGGTGTTCTGTGTGCGATCCTGGCTCACAGACGAGAGGAGACAATTGAGGCTGGGAGATTCAGTAGCATTTCAAATACACAAGGTTAACACCTTAGCTCTTCGATGAAGTCTTGCAGAGTGTGGCCCAAGCAATCGAGAGAACTCACTAGTTTCAGGCAACCACTCTCACCTAGACTGAAACTGGAAGTGACTCTGAGGCACCTTGTCACTACAGACACATATCGATCCCTTGCGTATGTCTTCATGCGTGCATATCGGAGGTGTGTGTGGATCGAGCTTGGTGGAAAAGCACAGATGTCACTTGCTCAGATATTTGGCGATAATTGGGTAGCATCTCTCAAAGTTTAAACAGTTACTAGCAAAAGCAAGGTGACATTAAAGATGTGCTCCCTTCAAGTGTAGATCGCTGTATGAGGCGCAGTCAATCTTTTCCGGTATATATATACGGCCGCGAGAACTCGTAACAGATCGTGAATGTCCGTTAAATGGCGTGACTTCTCGTATCTTCTCGCATTTATTCGTATCAACTCGTATCTGCTCTTGAGTCATTCGTGTCAGGCCGTGAACAATGGTACCCGACAGATCGTCACAGATCGTTGGATATCACAGCACATCTCAACAGTGTATAGTTGTTTATGTATTTTCTTTTGTCTAAGCCAAATTCTTCCACTTCATAAATGGCCATGGACAAATTCTGTTGATATTTGCCAATAAAGAAAAGAAATTGAAATTGCAATAATTAATATTAAATATAATTGAAAACATTGTGGTTAACAGAAAATTTGCGTGAGTTTCCATATTTAAACCAAGATGTGGTTAAAGGTTTTTGAGAAAGAGATGAATGAATGTATAATAATTTAAAAAAAGTTAAAACCATTGTTGCAAAAGGGAGGAATTGTCAACGATAAGCAAGTTTACCTTTGTCCCCCGATGTTTTCAAATGTGATAGCTACTGTAACGTGCGAATTTTGACAATTTTGTGGGAAATCGTGAACTCGCTAGTCGCTACATGTGCAATTTTCCTTTTTACACAATTTGTTTATACCTGATACAAGATTATTTCGATATTCTATATATTAAAAGTATTATACACTTACTATTTACGTTTTCCCAATATTAAACTCATTTTGGCTTATCTTCAACAGAATAGCAAATGAGTCATTTTGACGTTTTCCACAATGTTTTCATCACTAGTCAGTACTTCTTATTTCATAAATACAAATTATCAATATGCTTGCACTGTCATTTTCAAAGGGATATATTGTACATGTAAAATAATAATATGTTCTATGTATATCATAGAACTATGTCTTCCTCATTCTCTATCCTCAGTAAGTGTTATCTCATAATATAATTGCTTATATAAATCAGGTATACCTTTCGAGAGATAAATAGAAGATATTTGGCAATGGAAATGTGTCATATCATTCAAACCCCGATCTTCGGTATTTGACCTGTGAAATTCCAGATCAGCATCGGTGCAGTCTGATGTTGATATTCCCTGTTCGGCATTGAGGCTCCTAAATGCAAATGAACTCCACATAAATAGATATTATAGTCAAAATTTTAAAACTGTTCAAAAATTGTCTAGAAATTTTAGAATCATAATTCTGGGATAAAATAAGATAACAATTTCTCTTTGCAGTACTAAATCATCTAAATATTGATCGTTTATGCTTCATGTTAAATGGGTAGACATATTTCGTACATGTTCATGACTTTCAATTGACAGTTTTTAACATTTACTGTAAATATTGTTTTGAACTACCGACTACTTTTAAAATTTGTTGTTACTATTAGCAATATTTACAGAAGTTTGAACATTTCAAAACTGTAATCACCATTTGGAGTTCAGCACCTTTAATTTAAAGGATTTTGTTTAGTTTGGACTACTAATACGGATAAGAGAAACAAGGGTGATAAGCTATATAGCGCTATTTAAAGGTTAGCATACATAGTATTGGATTGTGTGATAAGCTATATAGCGCTATTTAAAGGTATGCATAAATAGTATTGGATTGGCTACATTGATAGAGAACGATACTAGCAAGAACATTTTTAAACCGTTTTATTATATATTTGTTTGTAATACTATATGTGTACATTGTGATAATAGATAAAAAAGTAAATCTAAGGATAATTTTACACAACTGTGTAAACATGTCGAGAAATATACACATGTGTAAGATAGATAATATCAATTTAGAGCGCACGCAGTTTAAATATCATAATGAAAACACGTATATATTTCGACTTTGATAAGGTACAAGCCTATGCTAGAATAATATGAAATTCTCTCCGCATATGCGATGATGAACACTTTATTGTCAGGTTGCGATGTTTCATTCTTTTAATATACTTTTAAGTATAAAGATGTTCCCTTCTGCAGCCTTGATGGGGTTTATTAAACGTCGCCTGCCAAATCTGTATTGAAGATAAAGGCTATACAGCATATACGACAACAATGATGTCACGGCCTTTCCTTTGTACGTTACCAGTTCTACTGTTCCATATATCCATAACACCATTCAGTCAATCGTAATGCGAACTCTGAAACATCGAGCACCAAGAAGGGCAGCCATCACTACCATCATTGCTATGACCCGGCTTGGGATCGAACCCACGACCTCCCGCAACTGAGGCGGACGCTCGAACACTACACCGCCGAACCCCAATCCTACATTAAATGAGTCTGAAGACCAGCTTAACATGTTTAAATCCTTTAACACACATGTGTGAACCAAAAGGCAAACACAAACATACATCTGGTCTATTAAAAGCGCTGGCTGTGTGTAGAATCACATGTATAATTTTGTAAAAAAAGATTATGTATTAAGCCAACCTCGAAGCTATTATATTATAAAAACATATTATGCAAAATGGTTTAGAACTATAAATAACTCGCCTAGATTAGAATCAAATTGCCTATTCAAACATTCGGTAGCTCTTGAAAAATACTTACAAGTGATTAAAGTACCAACATATAGAACAGCGTTAGTAAGATTTAGAACGTCAGCGCATACTTTAGCTATAGAACAAGGAAGATTCACGAATAGTCCTCGTAGCACTCGAATCTGTAACAATTGTCATATCAATCGAATATAATCAGAATATCATTTCCTTCTTATATGTCCAAAATACACAGACGTAAGAGTGAACTATTTGAAAAGTTATTATTTCACATGGCCAACGTTACAAAAGTGTATTAATCTCATGTCTGAAACATCTAAAACAACTACATTCGGATTAAGTAGATTTATTTATCGGGCAACGTTAATCAGAACTTAAAAACTATACACCTACAATCACCACTACTTAGCTCTTTCGAACATTGTACGTTTTTCCTTTACGAAATTCATTCTTATGTGTTAAAATGTATTTGCTATAAACATGTATGTATGTTTTATGCAATAAAG
The DNA here is from genome assembly GCA_031471495.1 of Clinocardium nuttallii. Taxonomy (NCBI): domain Eukaryota; kingdom Metazoa; phylum Mollusca; class Bivalvia; order Cardiida; family Cardiidae; genus Clinocardium; species Clinocardium nuttallii. The sequence continues at coordinate 5,225 of JAUELF010284994.1, read as the reverse complement.
TTTATTTATTATTATATTCTCTGACAAAATAATGTGACACCTAGATCAATGACATCGCTGTGTGTAGACGCGACGCAAATATTAAAATACGTTATAGTGGTTTGATTGTCGTTGTCAAATTTCATACGATTATTTTAATTACAATTAACCAATTAAATTAAGAGGGATTTAATTACTGTTAGGATAAACAAGTAAATGTTTTTTCAAAGTTGCATTTGAAGTTTTACATCGCAAAAGAAGATGTATGTTTACTAAACGTACTGCGATGTCAAAATGGGCATCTTAATCGTTATAAAGAACACAAATACGTATGAACCAACATCAGAATGTTATCCAATGTTAGAAACATCGTTAAACATTTAAAGGTTTCATTTAGTCGACGATTCTATTTTTATTCGAAGCTAAGTTGGAAACAAAAATGGCGTCACCGCTAGTCTATATGTTCCATCAACAAGGCGAAAGGCGATACTAGCGTGTAAGTCGTATACGGGATTTTTTCCAAACAATTGAAAACAATTTTGAATTTTCTAAATGTCAGAAGTGTTTTTGAAAACATAGTGACAAACGAATAAATTGCTCTCAAAACGAGCAATTTCTCCTTTTGCCACAATGTTTTTCACCTTTAAAACATAAATTCGACAAATTTTAGATAGACAATATCATAATATACAATAAAAAAGGTTATTGCATGAATATGGAAAACTATTGTGATGGGACTAGTAACTTCGGTTGTTATCTGCCGTCGAGAGCTCGGGCATCTCAACCGCAGGAACTCGTCCAACATAATATTTTCCGATACAGAGGGCATTGCCTTAATCACAATTTTGTTTAAAAATACCAAATCAACTCAATTCAAGCATATACACTTAATGAATATGACTCAATGACGTAAAGTACAATAATTTACATATATATATACACAATACAAAACCAATTATACTATGCAAGAGAAGTACAATCATGTTAAGGTAATCAAGAATATATAAGTAAATGATTAATAGTTATAACTAAACACCATAGTTTGATTTATACAATATTCTCTACATTCTGACTTGCATTATACATGTGAACGTTTTTACTATTTGAAGATAATTATTTAATACATCGAACAATAGAAGAACATGTTATTCAGACTCTTTAACCTTTTTCGAACGTCAAAATCACGCTCTATGGCTCCGTTCAATTCCTAAGAATCTGTCCGTTTTAACCGCTAATTGATGTTCAGAAATTGTCATTTTGAATATCAAGTAGATATGATTGAAGTTCAAAAGAAGTCTTAATTTTGCGGTAATAATCCAGTTTTAGAAATTAATCAATTACTGCTTGCAACTTGTGGATATAGTTCTAGCAAATTCTCTGCTTAATTAATGTTATTGTTTATGTGGATATATTCAGTTCTAACAATTAAGTTGCTCATACCTAATCTATCTAAACACCGTTTACTTAGATCAAAGTATTATTTCTATTTAAAAATACGGCATTGCTGAAGGAAAACATCATGTACTTATGAATGTTGATAAGTTATTATTGTTGACAAAAACTATGTTCTTTCGATGCCAATACAAGATAACGGGAATCTCCTTAGTTCTCCTAGTATTGCTGCATTAGTTGTTTGTTGTTTAACGCAATTTATATCTTTGCAAAACCTAATATGTAACTTGTCAATTTCAGAAAATTGACAAATACCTAATACTTCGAAGGCATAATGATAAAATGCTACCATCTTGTCAACTAGAAGTAATTCAGTTTTGATGTCGAACTTAATACACCTAAACACTATAAAAAGAACATCGTTGCTTTTAAGGCTTATACAGAAAAGGCTTTTGTAAGGCTATTGAACTTTCAATCCTTAGGAAAAGTTGATGCCAATATAAGTGTCCACTACTTCAACTTTCAATCTGGTTTTGTCTGAATAGCAACTGTAAAGGTACCATATACAAATATTGTCTAAATACGACTCAAATATTCCATCAATACTGTTTTCAACTGGGTTTTTTTAACCGCCAATATTTCAAAAAGAAAATGTCTTAAAACTGTACATGAAACTTAACAACAAAAGCACTTGTTTCAGATTGTATCTTAAAGGCAACTGTTCATGTTTCATACACAGAAATTGTCAAAATATGGTCCATACAAATGTTCAGTCTATTCTCAACATATTTCATTTTAATATAATTGTTTATATTTGATATATATACATACATGTATATGCATGTACGCCACATTCAATGTTTCTTACCGTTTCCAACAGGTTTTACCTTAGCAGTAAATGTATACGCAACTATTTCCTGAACATGACACGTTAAGTAACCATAACTGTTTCAACAGGTTTTACCTTAGCAGTATATGTATACTATCCAAACACAACTATTGCCTGAACATGACACATTAAGTAACCATAACAATTTTAATAGTTTTACCTTAACAGCGACTCAATTATGTTCATACACATTAACTGAACATTGCGCCTGAACATGAAGCATAAAGTAACCATAACTGTTGTAACAGGTTTAACCTTAACAGCGACTAAACACTTTTCATACACAAACATTGCCTGAACATAACATATAAAGTTAACATAACTGTTTTAACAGGTTTTACCTAAACAGTAAATGTATACTTTTGAGTCGTATTTAGACAATATTTGTATATGGTATGTATACAAGTGTTCATGCACAAACATTGCCTGAACATGACACATAAAGTAACCATAACATTTGTTAACAGGTTTAATCTTAAATGTGCTGAACAGAACAGAACAGTAAAGATATTATAGTCAAAGATTTCAAACTGTTTCTTGAATTATTAGAATCATAATTATTGAATTAAACTAGAGTAATACTTTCACTTTCTAGTTCAATAAACATCTAAATATTGATCTTTATGTTTAGTTTTTACTGGGTATACATACCTATTCTTTTGCATACGCACAGTCTGGTTCCACTTTCGCATTGCTTATGTTTTCGTAAAATCTTTGTTGTATGTACACTACTTGTTGTTTTGTTTAACTGACAACAAGTATGTGTCATACGTAAACGAAACTCACATAACAAGCCTATACAATTAAACATTGTGGAAACAGGAGAATTTGCTCAATGGGCAATTTTCTCTTTTTCCCGACAATGTCTAGTACGCTACAGAATGATTTGAAACTGCCCAGATTCCTTATAGATTATCATATTATTTCTTAGACTACTAATACAAATATACTAACATATGATGTCAGGTATGCAGGAGGATGGCCACGACCTCTCCATACCTATGGACGTGACAAATAAAGTGTAAAAAAACTAAAAACGAAAACCATACAACAAATTACATAGAACATGAAATATACAAAAAATCGAATGTTTATAATTCCGAAAAGATAAAAATAAAACACCTTATAAATAAAAAAAAATAACCGTAAAATAAAAACATACCTAGTAAGCAAGATTGTGTACATGTTCATAACTTTCAATTATTCGTTGCCAAAATTGTTTTGAACTAAGATTTTCATTCACAACCATTTGCCTGAGCGTGACACATAAAGTAACCATAACTGTTGTAACAGGTTTCACCTTAACATTCACTGAATACTTTTCAAACACAACCATTTGCCTGAAAATGACACATGAAGTTACCATAACTATTGTAACAGATTTTACCTAAACAGTATATATATACTTTTAATACAAAACCAATGCCAAACATGACACATAAAGAAATCATAACCGTTTTAACAGCTTTTTACTTTAACAATAAATGTATTCTACACTGAATACTTTTAAAACACAAACATTGCTTGAACATGAGACATTAAGTAACCATAACTGTTTTAACAGGTTTTACCTTAACATCCTCTGACTATTTTTCATACACAAACATTGCCTAAACATGACACATTAAGTATCCATTACTGTTTCAGCAGGTTTCACTTTAATATCCACTGAATACTTTTCAAACACAACCATTGCCTGAAAATGACACATTAAGTAACCATAACTGTTGCAGCAGGTTTCACCTTAACATCCACTGAATACTTTTCATACACAAACATTGCCTGAACATGACACACACATTAACACCAATACTTTAACAGGTTTAACGTTCACATCGACAAATTTTTTTATAAACGAACATTGCCTAAACATGACACATAAAGTAACTACAACCTTTTAATAGGTTTAATCTTAAAGGTGCTGAACTTCAGATTAAAGATATTAGAGTCAGACATTTAAACTGTTTAAAAGTTTTCTTGAAAAATTAGAATAATAATTCAGGAATTAAACTAGTTACACTTGCTAGTACAATACACATCTAAATATTGATCTTTATGTTTCGATTTATTGGATATTCATACCCAGGAAGCCAAATGGTGTACATGCTCATGGCTGTCAATTGACTTTTTTCAACATTTGGTGGCAAAATAGTTTTGAACTATTTATTTCTCACTGTGTTATCACTATTAGCAATATTTGAATAAATGTTGATCAGCACTTTTAATGACGAGAGACCACAATATTCTGAAATATTCAATTGTCGATGTAAGGTAACAACTGTTTCTGCACAGTTTCCTATACTCCACATCTGGAAATTATACATTTCAGATGATTCCAGATACATTATAGTCCAAAGATGCTTTTATTCTTACAATTGCAGCTAACCCAAATGTGTCAGCTAAAACTTATGGGACTGTACTGATTGCTTTGTTTTTTAACCCATGCATGTAGTAGATTGATATACACTTGATTAACGGTTAAACGAGTGTTGCCATTTCGGTTTCAGCTTGGTTTTGTGAGGAAGTTTGACGTTGCGCTGCCGGCTTTCCATGCTGGCAACATAAACATTGTTTCATCTCGCTCCTAAATCGTCTATTAAACGACGTGTAAATAACAAAATTCGCATTGAATGATAATACCATTGTAATTTCATAAATTACATGGATTGCTCTATTAATCTTCAAACTATGACTGGCACGGTTTTCGACAAGTGCAGTATAGAATAGAAAAATACCATATGGTACCTCCGTGATTAGAACTACAATAACTATAGCCGTGACAGTAATGGTTACTTGACGAGTTGTTACGTTCTTTAATTCAATTCCATCTTGCGAGGACGATTGCACAAGTTTTCGAATCATAAGTACTGTTGTTACCGTGAGTACTATACAAGGAATCAAGTGCCTAAACACTAGAGTTACCAATAATTGAATGCAAGTCCCATCAGAACAGTCATCTGCGTTC
>JAUELF010284983.1:0-10275 GCA_031471495.1 Clinocardium nuttallii | reverse complement strand
GGCGTGGCCCATATATATCTAGTTTAGTCATTGATGCATCTGTGTACAGTACATAATAAGGCGAGCATTGTATTCACACAATCACATCATGTCCTTTACTGGCCGTCAGTACACAGTACAGACTAAGGCGAGTCTTAAATCCACACACTCTCCTCAGACCCATCACTGCCTGTCTGTATACAATACAGACTAAGACGAGTCTTAATTCCACACACTCTCCTCAGACCCGTCACTGCCCGTCTGTATACAATACAGACTAAGGCGAGTCTTGAATCCACACACTCTCCTCATATCCTTCACTGACCGTCTTCATATAGTTAAGTCCTTGATGGATCATTTGACAAAAACACTAGAACTGTAACCCCATTAGTTTCATACAATTATACGGAACGGACAGACATAAAGGTAATTCAATTCAAGTATATAGATTTTGTATTTTGACCAAATCTGCTCAAAGTCGTCTGCTGCATAATTGTCGTATGAGGGTTAAAAAGATCACCCTGTTCGGATTTCTATCCGTCTACGGTATATCTCATTCTATGTACATGTAATTTGACCTTGTTGTTGCGTATTCAGTATACAACAGTTCAATTTACGGACAATACATGCGCCTGTTTGTAACTCTTATCTAACCATTGAATCATCCAGCCATGCGAAAAACGACAATTGGAAGTTTTAAACTTACTACCGAACTGCAGTCTGTGCGGTCTCATGCATATTGAGTCGTCACAACAGTTCACAAAGAGCTTCGAATATATGATATACGTTCGAACATTAACAACAACACAATTAATATTCTGATCAGACGGCTCGGCCGCAAACTCGCCAATGTCGGTTTATCCATGGCGTGTCCCTATTGGAAAGCGCCATAAGAAAATAATAATAATAAATAAAATGAATTGTAATTACGATCACACAGCATATTTGTGTGATCAGAGATGAACTGTCACAATTAACTCTGCGCCAAAAAGACGCAACAACTAGATGGCAAAGAGAGACGATCTTGGTTAAACTGTTCGATGACACCACAGCCACAGACGGCTTATATGGGTCTACGCTGATTTAACATCCCGAATGTCAGTTTTCGCATGACGGAGTTCAACTTGTCCTATAAACAGTATCATAGATTACGTATTTCTTCATACGTGTGGCTAGGTTTACAGCGAATTGTGAATATGGCTTGGACGAACACCGATGCACTTCGATTCAAGGACAAGGTTGCTATAGTAACAGGAGGATGTAATGGCATCGGTCGAGGTTGTGTGGATGTCTTCGGTAAGTAACTATAATAACATTTCTTTGCTTAAACTTTATCTGATGACATTCACCCGGAAATGGAAAAGGAAGATCAAGAACGGCGATTGATCGAGTTTTTGCCGTTCTCCGTTTATTCGTAATGGATTTTTAACGAAACAATTTATTAATGATTGTTTGGTTTAACGACGCTTTCATGGTGTGAGAACACGCGTCTGTGTGATCCATCGTCGACTCTCCGGGGAAATCGCCTTTACAACTCAATATGTGTCTACATCTTATATCAAATGTTAACACTTCCACACATATATACGATTTCTGAAACCCCTGTTGCAGATGACTTTTGATAACATTGTGACAGAAGGAGAAATTGCGCCTGATGAGCCATTCCTCTTATTGCCACAATGTTTAATAATTAACTCTTATTCATAGACAATTTTCACGTTTTAATTTTCAAAGTCGTCTGCCGCAGATTTGTTGTGTATGACATCACACCGTGCTATCTTTTGACATAACTCAAGAAGACAGTCAACGCCATTTCCCTTTCCCAAGAACAGAGTATTTTGCCGCAACTGACTACTATTGAAACATTGTGGAAAAATGAGAACTTGATCATAAGCTTTGCCTCTGTATGTTGAGTTTTATGTAACGAGGTTTTATTAGGATGGTTAAGGATCACCTATTGATCACGTCTTCCAGTATATGAATTAACGCTTCCCCATATACAACGAATTAGCAGCAAACGAATTTGACAACATCCCAACACTAATGTAGAAACTATTTTAAACATGAATACATTGTGACAAAAATAGACCACTCTAGGTACGTCACACTTACTGTGTCCGCATGTGGGAACAAATTGAACCGTCTTTCTCATTTCAGTGGAACATGGTGGGAAGGTTGCAGTATTGGACTTGGACGGTAATTGTCGTTAACATATTGTACTTTAAGTTTATATGTATTTCAACCCGGGACCATGTGTTCGCGAACCACTCTACATTATATATAATTTAAAATTGTAATCATATGTTCTTAAGTTTAGAGTTACCCAATATATTAAACTGCATGTTGTTGATTTAAAATCAGAATTTTGGTATTAAGAATGGTTAGTGAATATGGCATCGGATTGACGTTTTTGGAAAGGAAGATGATTTCTTTAGGATTAACAGCCCTTTCTAAATCTTTCCCACATTAATCAAAGCACTGAATGTACTAGTGGCACGGTTGTGATGGAATCAAGCAGGCCGTTGTGTATGTATGTAGACAAGATATGCTTGTTAAATACGAATAATGTTACTCAACAATGAGGTCAGTTTAATCCAGTTTCATATTAATCTGACCTTCGGCAACAACATCAATATCAGAGTGCTTTATACCCACTGACACCGTTGCAATGCTATTGTGCGGGATGTGATTGATAATCACAGCAGGGAAGTAGCCACATCGTGGTAATTTAAGTATGTCAAATATGCAGGATCGTGTAACCGAATGGATGGTCATTGAAGTATGTCAAATATGCAGGATCGTGTAACCGAATGGATGGTCATTGAAGTATGTCAACTATGCAGGATCGTGTAACCGAATGGATGGTCATTTAAGTATATCAACTATGCAGGATCGTGTAACCGAATGGATGGTAATTTAAGTATGTCAACTATGCAGGATCGTGTAACCGAATGGATGGTCATTGAAGGAAGAAAAAAAGACAACCTTTTCCGTCAATTTATCTGAATTTTTAATATAAATGTAATAACAAAAAGGAGATTTGTGTTCGATTTGATCGATGCATTCAAACAAGAAGATTGTGAGTATTACTTCAAGTTTAACTGTGTATGCATACTTCTAGTAAAGAAATAGTGAACTATAGCCTAACCTATTTAAAGATTTAATAATAGAGTCAAATGACAATTTGTTGCTCACATGAGACATATATATACGATCATATGTGATATAAATTCAACCGGAAGCACACACATTCTTTTTCTTCTTCACAAGACAATAATTCTGACTAATTTACACGACTAGCGGCTATAAAATGTGACTTAAATTGTATCAATAAGGGTTTCCTTGGAAGTTACCTTTTTTTTTTATTATTTTCCAAATATCAAAAGATCCACGCAAACACTCTGACAGTTGATGATAATGAGGTAATTTATGTTAACAAAGTTTAAATTTGATTTGTTCCAATGAACTAGGTTTTTACCCCCAAGTAACCAAATTTCAATATTTACTAAGAAAACATTTGCACAAAAAGTCTGACCAAATTTCAATATTTACTAAGAAAACATTTGAAAAAATAGTCTGATCAAATTTCATGAAGATTTGATAATGAATGGTGTTGTGTTTAAAAGGTGGTTTCTTTTTTACTTGGCTGCGTTTCCTAGGTGTTGACCAAATATGATCCAGATTCGAACTTAGCCTTAAGATAAGATAAATAACATAAGGTAAGAGACTTTATTTAAACAGGGTGACATATTTAGTTTAAAATTAATCTTCCACATGGACCTCTATTATTTACAATACATATAACAGAAATACATAAGAACTATCGATTGAACAGAATCAGAACATAACAAATTAGGAACATCATCATCAATTAAAATATATCACCCTCTTTACCCACACATATACTGCAATTGACAGTGATATGTAGCAACAACAATATATACATACAAACACAATAAAAACAAAGCATAAGATAAAAGCCATTAAACATTTTTCATCAATTTAATTAGATTGCAATGAAATGCCATTGTTGACCTTTTTCTTTAATATTTGTGGGTAAATTATTCCAAATTATTGTTATGTTAAACTTTTGTTTGAATATTTCTTTGTTCGGTTTGGGTATTTTCATTTACTTGTCTAAGGTTAAACATACCGATTAACGTTCGTATTAAATTTCAATGTAAATGTCTTTGGTTTAATGAAGTTGGTTTTTCATTTGATGTGGCAAATATACCCGTGGAAATGTCAGCACAAAGGATGTACTCCGCTTTGAACTACTTGTTCCTTTTTGGAACTCATTATATTTGCAGTACTTTTTTCGACGAACCTGTCTTTATTATTAGGAACGTAGTAACTCCGAAAAACGCTTTATTAATAGTGTAGTTTGCTGACTCTGGAATAAATGTCTGTCGATAATCGTCACAAAATGAGAAAGTACTGGTTTTGAGCAATTTCTTCTCCCATTCCCAAATTTGTGATTTTCATGTTTTCAAATGTTCCATATTCGTCTGATTCAGGCGTTTCTGAAGTCTCCTATTTTGAAAATTGCTTCAAGAAAATGTGTACCTGTTTCGACTGTTTCGAATTACAGAAACAGTGGGGAACAGTCTGCCAACCGAGGGCCCTGGTGAGATGTATTTTATACGGTGTGATATCACAGATGAAGAACAGCTGAAGGTAGAATAGTTGATTCAAAGTCGTCTGCTGCAGATTTGTCGAAAGGGTTAAAATTGTGTCCCGCTAAAACTAGATTTAAAGAATAATTATGCTGTTGCATAATCATACGAGGTCCTTTCGTGGAAAGCTAAACATGTAGACAATGCTCAAGAGTTGTACTGGAATTAAACTGATGCAACCATCCGTGTGCCTACTTTCTGCCCTATATAGCCAACCCTGTGTTTAAAGACCACACATGGGAAACGAATAACCTGGTCTTTGTTCACATGTGGTCTTAAATTGCAAGGGTCATTCATTTATACTAAAAATGAGTAATTGGGAAACTAAAAATATGGTCGCTATAGACAGGGTACTATTCAAATGTGGTCTTTAGCACAGGTTTGACCGTATATACATGTATATTTATATACACCAATAGTGCATGTAATAAACATTAAAGGATGCTCTATTTTCTTGTACAGAATAAATCGGGTACTTTTACGTTATTTTAACGAAATTGTTAATTTTATGTATAAATTAATATTTGACAAGGAATGTTTTGTTTCGAGATGTGTTATACCCTCCCAAGCATCGATACCCTTGCGATGTTTAGGGATAGTATGACACCATCCTCGTACGTAAGTAGGTTAGAACATACCTCTTATCTATAACTAACATCTTTGTTTATCCCTTTCTTGATAGAATGCAATTGCGTCCACATACGAACGGTTTGGTCGAATAGATTGTTTGGTTAACAACGCTGGGACTCGTAAGTATAATAAATCGTTCTCTCCTGGTCTCTATTTCCCTCGCTCTCTTCTTACTGTGGCCATTTTTCCTCATAGTCATTGGACAAACGTGTACTTGATATTCGATTTCTCGCGAGACCAAAGATCGAAATAGATATCATTTTATCAAGCTCTGTGTAGACAATACTAAGCCGCGTACCTCTACTGCAACATATATATATCCTTTTCCTTTCAGTTTATACATGTCAACACTTTAAAAACAATACAAAAGGCAAATTTAAATGATTTCAATAATGAAAACAGAGCATATTTTAGACTTGAAATAAAATTATGAATGGCGTGTTGTTGACGTCACACAGCCGCATTGTGAACGAGTTGACATCATTTTTAAATCAATTCATACATGTTATATTCTACTTTAAAACACACAAGTTTGCTAAGATATTAGTTAGGGTTTCAATCCAGCGTGTTTGATTTACACGTGACATTGCGCATGTATGTTCGCCGTAAAATGTGCAGGTACATGTATATAATACAATAACAAATACATATAATACATGAGGGGACAGGCGACTGCCAAGGTGTATCTATACGTTTTACCAGAACCAAAATATAAGATGACCGCCTACGTAAGATACGGGAAATGAGTAAAAACGAGTATAAATATAAAACAGATACTGTGATTATTTATAACCAAATATAGTGTCAGCCTAATTGAAAGCAGGGGCGTAGCTTCCTTTAGGCACTGTAGGAACGTGCGTACACATTTTTTCTCAAAATGCCCCAACTGAATGTATCAGACTGCGCTGTCCGCGCATTCCGTCTTTGGGGGATATATGTATAGAGAAGTGATTCCTGGAACAGAAAAATCCACAATAGGCGAAAAGTATCTATCCGGGTACGCATGTGTGGCATGCTTAGGCTGATCCTGGTCGATACTTTACGCGGAGTCCACAATGCTGATTTTTTCACGAGACGGCCTACACATTGACTATTGCCAAGCTACGCCCCTGGAAAGGTCCATTAAACTCCAATGTTCACTCATATATGGAGCACGTTCACATTCCGAGAGACATATCCTTCGTGCCAGTAATCGGTCAGACAGAGAGGCGTTCAGTTCCATTATTCAACCTACTGGTCATATCGGAATGGACCCTGTCTAATCTCTAACTTCTACCCTCCGAATCGAATGCTTTGACTACTTAAATGTTATCCTAACTATTGATGTTTCGCGATGTCAGTGACATCATACGAGTGTGCTTCAAAGGATTCTTACTAATATTCTGAATTGTCGTTTACGCCGTTTTCAATAATATTCCGGTTATATTACAGCATGTTCTTGGGAACTTACTAGTACAGCTGGTATCAGTTATCCTCACACAGATGCATCGATCGTAATGCTATACTCGCAACCCTGGGTACCAAGAAGGGAAGGAATCACGATCATTTTACAATCTTTGGAATGACCCGAACGGGGATCGAACCAAGGTGCCCCGCTCCCAATACGGACTCACAGCAACGACTACACCCCGGATACAGCCTTACTTTCTTATTGCAATACATTAAATCTAATTAAAATGTGTTTATTTTAATATGCAAGTTAGTAACCTTTGCAATCAAACAGATACCGATGAATTTCCTTTGATGAAAAGGTAGTCTGGAACCAAACAAATATCATTAACATCAGACGAACGAATATTTATATGTGTGTATATTAGATCTGACTACACCGCATAAAGGGTCATCCCAAATTGACAGTATACACTTAAACACACATGGGCAGGTGCTTGGAGTTTATGCCCAATACAATCGCTCGGTACAGCAAACGCCCATGCGGTACAATCGGAACACTTGACGATCTTTAACGAATTAGAACGTCTAGCATGAACCAACAATGGCGACTAGATCGGATACATACACATATACTGTACATAAATGATGTTTTGAATCAATACATGAATTTAGAAGCAAACTTGCTTTTCTAGTTTTAAAGATTTAAAAGGTTTGGCCGACACAGATGTTGTCTCTATAGTCCGTTGCTTGATTGTCCCAAAGGCGCCGCCATTATTGCCGTATGCATTATTGCAATAGTCCCCAATCCAAGGATACAACAATACCTCCTCTCTCCATTGCAGACCCAGGACTTTCAACCATTGACAACATTTCGACAGCAAGATTTAGAAAAATCATCGACTTGCTTCTTGTTTCCCAATTCGTTTCTTGTAGAGTAAGTAGAACTAGGTTTTAGGAAAGTAAAACATTTAAGTAATTAATAAGTATTGTTTTACTTATTTGCTAATAATAAAACCTAGTATTGCTGTTGTAATTATTAGCATCTTATTAACAGCTGTAGTCACAGCATCGTCGTCTACACCACCATTCTTTTTTCCCTTCAGTGGCTTATCTTTGATGTTTTATCTAGAAAGAAAATGTCAGGACAATCTTCAAGTACATTTGAAAAACGATTTTTTGTGAAGATAAATACTTTTGCATATGTATATTTCTTTGTAAATCATATGAGCCGTTCCACAGGAAAACCAACATAATGAACTCGCCATAATGTATCAACCTAGAGCAGCTAATCTGCTATTCCGGGCCGACACATTCCGTCTCAGGGGTAAAGAGGTTAGCCTACGCCGCATGCTTAGGCTGATCAGGGTCGATAATTAACGCAGAGTCAACAATATTGGTTTTCTCGCGGGTCTGCTCAATTATTTCCTTTTATTCTAAGGAAGCCCTGCCATATTTACGTAAAACAAAAGGTAGCATCATCAACATTACAAGTATGAGTGGGGTGGCATGTCAGGTGTATTGTCCAGACTACTGCGCCGCTAAGGTAAATGTTTGATTTCTTAGTTATATAAAGTTGTGATGACATCTTACTTTTCTGATTGTAAACTAATTTCAGAAAAATCCAACCGAATAACAACATTGTACGTTTATTGGAGCTGACGACACCGCATAACATGTATACAGGAAGTTACCCAATACATTTAAAGTTCTATACAATCGGAAGACTCGGAAATCATCGCAACTCTACTTCGTTTACCTATGTGACTTAACATTAGTTGTTAAGCGAAACGTTGACACAAAAGGTCAAGCTGACACGACCCGTGACCGGAATCAAATTCATTCGAACGTTGCTTTTTCAGCGAGTTGACGTCTAGTTTTTACGAGATTGATTGTAGACGTGCTGATAAAGATATTCAAGCGGGTTATCTCCCCTGTCGGGCGACAATTTTACATATAGGTCAAGCTGACACGACTCTTAACGTCAAAGTTAATGTCTTTTTTTTACGAAATTTACGACATTGATTGCAGGCGTGGTGATATAGATTTTCAAGCGGTGAATTTACAAGCGTCACCAGTTGAAGTGCATACCAACACGACGGCTTTTAATGGTTATTGCATCTGTGTGGAAAAAAAATGTGTTGAACGAACGCGTTTCTTCGTCAGAGTTTCACGAGATTGCCTATATTATGGAAATAGTTCTTCTTTTAGCAGCACGTCAACATAATCTTAGCACAACGTCAATGTATGCAATATCAATAGCTACTGCATCAAACGTATATTTAGGAAATATATTTCATTTTTGAGTGATACATCGGATCTTATATCACGGTTCAGAGTTCAGGTGTCCATTAATTAATCACGAAGGTCGAATGGCCTACGTGATAAAGTAAAACAAATGAACCCCATAGTGTAACTAGTTACAATTTGCCAAATCATTTTCCATTTCATCAAATACTTTTGTTATAGCTAGAAATCGACCGATTATAAATTGTTCAGCAATTAAAAAGCTCATTGGCCAAACATGTATTTATGTACAGTATGTGATGGCAATCGCGTGCTCATATACGGTATTTAATTATAAGATAAAGCCACTCACAATTATATAAAAGAAATCGACTCATATTATCTAATACATTGGGAATTTTGTTATTGCAGTATCGATACATATTTTAGTATTGTTCTACAAGGGGCGTGAACAATTTATATCTCCTGAGACCGAAGGAGAAGTCAATGTGTCCAAGGCCCGAGTATACATAACGTAAAACCTGTATTGTTACTGCAACATAATTTTCCTTTTAGTGTATACCATATATATCACTTAAGACAGGATACAGAGAAAAAGGCAAATTTTCATACTTTAAGTACAGAAATGACATAATTTACACATAACTTTACTTTATGATTGGCGTGTGAACCACACACTTATTTCAGATTTTAATTTTGAATGACGTCACAGCATATTTCAATGTCGTACCATCAACATATTTGGTACCGTATTTGACATAGCTTTAACTGCGCATAACTTTCTACATATATTTGTGCCGGAAAATGTGTGGGTGTATTATAAAGCACTTTATGCAATACATGTATATGCATATTATTTTTCAGAGTGGTTTAGCAGGACTGACAAGAAGCCTAGCTTGTGAAGAAGCGAAACATGGAGTGAGAGTAAATGCGTGAGTACCCCTAACTAGTTCGCACTTGTAGACGCATTTGGAGCAGACGACTTTCGAAAACACTGTGGGAAAAAAGGAAGTTGCTATCAAGAGAAATTTCTCCTTTTGCCATCTTGATGTCTACTATATTACATACTTAATTAAATATACTTCATATATAGAGAATTTCAGTATTTTCGATGACATGATTTTTAAGGAGTCTGCTGCAGATTTCCTAAACACTGTACCATGGTAAAGATTCCAGAGTACGACTTCGGTAATAACATTGTACCATGGTAAAGATTCCAGCGTACGACTTCGGTAATAACACTGTGTCGTGGTAAAGATTCCAGAGTACGACTTCGGTAATAACACTATACCATGGTAAAGATTCCAGAGTACGACTTCGGTCATAACACTGTATCAGGTAAATATTCCAGAGT
>JAUELF010284972.1:0-10276 GCA_031471495.1 Clinocardium nuttallii | reverse complement strand
GACATACAGACAGACAGACAGACAGACAGACAGACAGACAGACAGACAGACAGACAGACATATGGTCTGGTCTGGTCTGGTCAGACAGGCAGACAGGCAGACAGGCAGACATGGAGATTGGCGATAATTTAAAGGCATGTGCGCGTAAAGTATCAACATAAAGTAAGTAAAGAGAAGTGATATAAAGGGAGACAACAATGAAAACATGGTACAACCTCCAACACTATGTAACACACATCGAATAATTACCTCTGGTTCATTTGGTCCTATTAGACAGACTTTTACCCCTGACCGAAGAGTCGCGTGTCGAGCTGCTGCTGTACCGACCATGCCAGCACCGACTATACACACATCGTATAAAACATCCTCCATGTTGAACTGACTTCCTACTGTTTAGTTATCAGTGAACACAAACTAAGGCACAGTATCGACTAAAAACCAAACAGATGCAATTATATTTTTTAACAGGAGCAGTTACATCTATTGTTGCCAGTTGGCATTTATGTAGCAAATAACTTTCATTATGAGCAATTTCTCCTTTTGCCACTATGTTTTCAAATGTCGTCTGCTGCAGAGGCGTCAGAAAGCATGTATAAATGGGAAAGAGCTAATAGTGTTTATAATTGTTTATATTAGACTGGAATTAACAGTTAAATAGGTTAAGATTTAAATATCATAAATAACTACCTCTTTTATATAGGTGTGTGAAGTTAGCACGTAGGTCGAAGTTCGACATTCAAATTTATGTTTAGAGAGTGTTGAACTTGTAAGTAGGTCTACACTCATAATTATCTTCAGAAAGTGTTAAGCTGGCGCATAGGTTGTAGGTCGACACTCAAATTCATCGACACTCAAATTTATGTTCAGAAAGTGTTGACCTGCTGCGTAGGTCGTAGGTCGACACTGTAAGGCAGAGGTCACGCCGTCTACCCGCGCTGACGGCGAAGTGCTTGCCTTGTTTTAACGCAGCACTCCGCTTTTTGTAGGGGAAATGTGAGCAGAGGCCGCATATGCTACAAGGCAGAGGCCACGCCGTCTACCCGCGCTTACGGCGAAGTGCTTGTATTGTTTTAACGCAGCACTCCGCTGTTGGTAGGGACCTCTTTAGTCGGGGTCGAATATGCTATAAGGCAGAGGTCGCGCCGTCTATGCTCCGAATGCTCCCCTTATACACGCGGCTGACTCGGCGAGAAACCCGCCACAAAATCGGCATTCCACCCCCGTGACAAAAATAAATTCAAAGAAAAACGAGCTGTCTAAGGTGTCATCGAAATAGGTATTTTTATGTGCAATCCCAAGAAATGTTTTGTTTCTCCGCGATAGGGCACTGGATACTCGTATCAGATGCAGGTTTGATGCGTCGACAAACTCGTCAAGGCGGCGTTCGACTCCCGTGAGAAAATTAAAAAAATAACGGCGTGTCAGACGCCAAGAACATAATTTCGAGTGTCGACCTACGACCTACACGCCAGGTCGACACTTTTTGAACATAACGTTGAGTGTCTAGCTTCAATCTATGCGCCAGGTAAACAGCCTCTTAACATAAATTTGAGTGTGGACCTACAACCTACGCGCCAGCTCAACACTTTCTGAACATAGATTTGAGTGTCGAGCTACTAACTACGCGCCAGGTCAACACTCTCTGACCATAACTTTGAGTGTGGACCTACAGCCTACGCGCCAGCTCAATACTTTCTGCACACAACTTTGAGTGTCGACCTACGACATACGCGCCATGTCAACACTATCTGAACATACTTTTGAGTGTCGAGCTACGACCTACGCGCCAGGTCAACACTATCTTAGTGTAAATTTGAGTGTCGACCTACGTACGACCTACATGCCAGGTCAACACTATCTTAGTATAAATATGAATGTCGACCTACGAGCTTCAACCTACGATATATTTACATCTCGTTCCGATGGTCATGATGGAGTGCCCTAACTCTATGTCATGTTAGACTAATTAAAAACCCTTTTACACACAAACACTCGCAGTTTTCTGCAGCATACAACATTTAAGAACATTATGGTAAACGGAGTTCTAAATTGCTACTAATGTTGTCCATATTTTATTACAACTCTATTCAATAAATACTTTCAACTGTAGAGATTTTTGCCTAGTGTTGCATATTTTTTTAAGTAGTTTAGTACAGATGTGTTGTATGTTGGTAAAGGTTAACACTTTACTATGTTAGACAGAGTTACATATGTGTTGTAAGTTGGTTAATGTTAACACATTACTATGGAAGACAGGGTTACATATGTGTTGTATGTTGGTAAAGGTTAACACTTTACTATGTAAGACAGAGTTACATATGTGTTGTTTGTTGGTAAAGGTTAACACTTTACTATGTAAGACAAAGTTACATATGTGTTGTATGTTGGTAAAGGTTAACACTTTACTATGTAAGACAAAGTTACATATGTGTTGTATGTTGGTAAAGGTAACACTTTACTATGTAAGACAGGGTTATATATGTGTTGTATGTTGGTTAAGGTTAATCCTTTACTATGTAAGACAGGGTTACATATGTGTTGTAAGTTGGTAAAAGTTAACACTTTACTATGTAAGACAGGGTTACAGATGTGTTATATGTTGGTAAAGATTAACACTTTACTATGTAAGACAGTGTTAATTAAAAACATCGACGACTTAACGCTTTCACTGCCGATTTTCACAAAGTCGACTCTTTCAATGTGCATTTTTCGTCAAACAGGAAATTTGGTAAAAGTTAATGTCTAAGCCGGTTACGAGCTGTCTTACCTGAATATGCATTGTTTTCTAAAGCTTTTTTATAAGCCGTCCCGCGATAAAACAAATGTTATGGCATCTGCGTAATGTATCGACCAGATCAGCCTGAGCTGTCCGCTAAGACTGATCCGGGTCGACACGTTCCGTCTCAGAGGGATAGATGTATATAGAACTGATTCCTGAAACAGAAAATCAACAGGAGGCGAAAATTGTCTTTCCGAGTTCACAATGTTGTTTTTTATCGCGAGACGTTTCATATGCCTATATGTGTATGTATATTGGTAAATGATAACGAACAAATAAATATCTCTGTCTTGTGAGTTTTTTTTGTGGTTTTTATAAGGAACAGTAATGTTGTTACATTTCAATAATATACAGCTGAAATCATTGTGTTGATACGTATTTGAAATCACAGTCTGATCTCGATATGCACGGCTCGTCAAGTTGTCATAAAATGTTTAAAGAAACTTATGTAAGGCATTATTTACAATTTGTAACTGGAACATTTTCAGGCAGGTCTTTTTTCCACACATGTAATCATTACGTTATCCCTTTCCCGCGTACATACGATTGCTGACGACTATGTAGTCTGGTTCCCTGCGTCCTTTACTATAGTGATAGGGGCAGGTAATCCGGACTAACGACTAGGCAGCTGACGACTTTTTGAAAACTTTGTGGCAAAAGGAGAAATTGCCCAAAACGTACTATTTCTCCTTTTGTCACAATGTTTTCAACTCTATTCAATATTTTTTTTCATTTAGACATATATTCCACATATTTGTCAAGACGATTTTAAAGTCGTCTGCTGCAGATTTATTGTATGTGAGAAAGGGTTAAAGTTGGATATCCCGGAACACTGCTTATACATTGTATTTACGTAACGTACATGTACATAATACAAACTTAATTCACATCTAAACAGCGCACCATTTGACCTGACAGTGTTCTATATACCATTTCAACAAATGCCAGGTTGTATATAGAAAGATATATCCGAGCGGCATGCTTAGGCTGATCCGGGTCGATATTTTACGCAGAGTTCACAATGTTGGGTTTCTTTCGGGACGGCTCACATGTACTTCATACTGATATAAGCCGCGTCATACAATGTTGGGGTCTTGTTGACTATCATAATAAGGACAACGAGCTCAGCGAATGTGTTTGAATGAGTTTATATAGCAAGATTGAATTGAATTGTTTCATCTACCATTGGTCCTCCTCCTGTGTCACGTGCCTTCTGATTTAGCACTTGCGAGTATCCGGTAGATCACACATTTGGTTATAGTGTGTGTAAATAGAGACAAGTCTGTGAATACTCTTTTTGGAGAGTTACACAATGGGAAAGTTTTAGTCCTTTCCCTAACTTAGACACGTTTTGAAATCGTTATGGACACAATACACAAAATGAGCACCGTCACTGAATGAGTTATATCTAATCGGGCACTGACTGATCGAGTTATCAATGAATCGAACCCGGTAGTCAGGCTTGCAAACATCGTCGATCAGAGTCAACTTACCCATTCCCTGCTCGTTAAATACATGAAGTCACAGACAGATTGAAGAATATTCTGACACACATCTGCATCTAGAGAAAGCATTGATGCGTAAACGAGTCAATATCTAAACTTGTGTCACAACAATACATCGTCATTTCGTGTGGAGACGCAACATCAAATGGACTTAACTCGGCTAATCACGTAGCAACTTTGAAAATCGCTCGCCTATATATTCACGGAAAATAATTATGTATAGTCACCATTTAAATTAATTAGTTGCGCAAATAGGATTATTGGCGGCAGATACAACTTATAACAAATACGACTTATTGACGCCGATTGGAAGCGCGGCGTAAGTATGGGATAGGTTTTAATTTTGTACCATGGGGTGACGTAATCGAAAAGGGAGCAACCAACAAATGTTATTGTAAAGAAAAAATCTGTAATATGTTTGAAAACACAACCTTTATAAATGAATAAATGGGATAGGTTTTAATTTTGTACCATGGGGTGACGTAATCGAAAAGGGAGCAACCAAACCATATTACTGGAAAGAGAAAATCTGTAATATGTTTGAAAACACAACCTTTATGATTAAAATAAATTGTATTAACTGATTTAAGAATAAACAAGATACAAAATATGTACATCTTCTACCGTTATTACAAAACTTTAGACATATTTAATTTGTATTTAATAACTGTTCCCCAACTTCCTAGGCTACGCTTTTTTGTAAGTTTGTTTACGGAGTTCACTAGGTTACGCTTGTTTAATTGTTTGGATTATTGTTCATCAACGCTCAGAAAAAAAGTTTCGGGGGATGGTTTTTCCTATTTATTTCTGATGTATTTCAGAACTTAAAACGTTCCTCCCCATACAGTTGTTCATTCAGACCATTGTATTATTGCTATATGTTGACTATACATGTGATTTTTTTCTTATAATTCTACAAATGCTCAATTTTGATAATAAATATCTTAAAAGATGTTAAACTTACTTTGTATTTTGTGTTTATATACTCCCGTTGTTGTTATCATTCTTCTGCTACAATGGAAGGAGAATAGACCAAACTTGTGTCACACTTAACTTAAAACAAGAGGCATTAACACTTAAGTTAATATCTGTTAAAAGTTCAGCATCTACGTTTTTCGTTTATCTAACTGATCTAGTAAGAGTAGATAAAAAAAGGTTTTAGGTAAAAAATTAAGAAACTTCAGCTTGTATGACACATTATAGTTGCAGTCAATGTTAAGCAAACGGTAAACCAAATGGTTTGAAATTTACATACTGAATATCACATAGATCGTAGCATATACAATGTATAATCCCTACGTCAAAATTGACCGTTTTTGCTCTTGATAACATTTTATTATATACTATGGTAGCCAGGTGAGCAATAAAGGCATATCTTGGCCTTTTTGTTTAAAATAAAGAGACATTTCTTGTTATTCTTGTTCAAAATATTTACATCCGGTCTGTTTGCACAGGTTATTTAAATGTACTGAACGGCATCTGCTTCCTTTAAGTCATGCTTTCAAATCATGCACGGCGTCTTTGATGCTTAGTATCAAAACTCGTATTGTTTATTCAGTAACACTTAGCCGGTAATGATTATACATATTCTGTGTATTTACTTCAACGACACACGGGGCATTATAGAAAGTTTCCAAATTCAGCCGACGTCACGGATCCAAATGACCAAGGTACATGTCAACCGTTCTACAATGTGTACAATGTCATAAATTTGATTTCTGTGCTTTCTTATAATGAATTCGGAACACATCGAGTGATATATCCGACTTCCATTCATTGAACATCATGTCTGCAGCCAATCGTCCGATTTCGTCACTTGATTTAGCGGCATGGCCGCATCCACCCGTCGCTACGCCTAAGTGGGCGTGTATTTTGTCTATATATGGCAAGTAGGTTGGCGTTTCGACGACTATACAGGAATCACCGTGCCAGGATTCTACCGGAAGATCTGTAAGCAAACAATACATTAAGTTGAACAAGTGATAGGTAGATTCTTATCCGTACTACATTCGCAAATTATTGAGGGACACAACTCTATGATGTTGCCTTACACATTATTTGATATGTCAGGGCAATTGATAATCGGACACTTTTCTGTTATTTTTACCGAAAAGGAGATGTAACAGGACCCGGATGTAGAACTTACCGGGTCATCATCCATGATAAATGACAAATTAGTTTAGCCTGACTGTATGGCGAGTAGCACACCCCCTCAATTTGTCAATTAATTATGTCAAGTTTTAAGTTTAAAAATAATGAGCAAGCTCTGTCCAGTTGGGGGTCGTGTTGCATTAAGTATAGATCAAGATGTAATTTCTCGCAACACTGTAGAAGTATAGCCCCACTAGAGTTATTCCAATGAACCTTTATACGATCCCAATAATACCTCAAACGCTAGACGCGTCTATTTTAGATTACATCAATATTAGACAATATACCTTTAAAGATAGAAACGAGTAATCTTTTCGTTATTTCAGCTAAATTAGACAATATACCTTTAAAGATAGAAACGAGTAATTTCTTCGTAATTTCAGCTAGATGTTGATTACCATTCACAAACCAACGTTTTGCATCTCCCGGAGTGTTGATTTCTAAATGTCGTGTGCTGTCGTGATAAAAACCAAGTTTGATATAGTATCGACCTGAAAAAACAACAGTAATAACAACAGTAATAACAACAGTAACAACAGTAACATTAGTAATAACAACAGTAACAACAGTAATAACAACAGTAATAACAACAGTAACAACAACAGTAATAACAACAGTAATAACAACAGTAACAACAGTAATAACAACAGTAATAACAACAGTAATAACAACAGTAATAACAGTAATAACAACAGTAACAACAGTAACAACAGTAATAACAACAATAACAACAGTAATAACAACAGTAATAACAACAGTAACAACAGTAATAACAGCAGTAACAACGGTAATAACAACAGTAATAACAACAGTAACAACAGTAATAACAACAGTAATAACAAAAGTAATAACAACAGTAATAACAGTAATAACAACAGTAACAACAGTAACAACAGTAATAACAACAGTAACAACAGTAATAACAACAGTAACAACAGTAATAACAACAGTAACAACAGTATGCGAGCAATGAATTATCAGAGCAAAAGCAGCATCCGAAGTAGTAGTGGTCGATGTTGATGCAGGAAGTAGTAAAACTAGTCGTCGTATCAGTTTGAACCCTTTAGTTTAATCTAGGGATATACCATGAACTCCTTAATATGATACATTTGAACCGTTCCAAGAGAAAACCAACATAATGGACTCTGCGTGATGTATCGACCCAGATCGGCATGCTCAGTCCGCGCGGACTATTCTGGGCCGTCACATTCTGTTGTGAGGTGGATAGAGGTATAGAGTAATGTTTCCTGAAATAGAAAATCCACAGGAGGCGTAATGGCTCATTTATCTCATGCTTTAGTTTCAGTTCTATACTTGTTTTTAGGTGAACGAGTAAAGTGGATTCATTATTAGTTATGCTTTTGTGTCTTGACAAATTTCTATTTATATAATTTGTATGAGACGGACATAAATATTCGATTGTATTGTCGTTGGTGAACTAAAGATATAATTTTATATTCTTCTCTGCTAATAGGAAAGGTTGAATCTTTAGATAGATACTCTGACAAACAAAACATTATACATATAGTTTGACTAGGGAACCGGAAAAATTTATATCTATAGCATACTTATGTATATATGTTACTTGTTTATCTTGTATTTGCATGATGGACAGTTCTGTCTTTTGCTTGCTAATAAACTTTGAAACATATTCCAAACACGGGGACATAATCATTATTTTATTATCATCACAATATTTGTTTCGCCTGGCTACACATTCTTAACCATTTTCAACTTTCAATTACACTTTATTTTTTTGCAAGATGTTAACAAAGAAGTATGCTACTGATTTCTGTATGTTGGAAAGGGTTAATGCCTTGGCCTTTTTCAACATAAACGCTAGCATTGATTGATTGATTCTGTGGTGTTTTACGCCGTTTTTAACATTTTGTTAAGTTATATCAATGCGTTACCTAGGTAAGTTACCAGTTCTACTGTTCCATCTATCATAACACCTGCCACTCAGTCGTAAAGCTGCAACCATGGGCGCCCACGAGGGCAGCCGTTACCACCATTTGAGCCGTCCCGCGAGAAAACCAACATTGTGGCTTCTGCGTAATATATCGACCCAGACCAGCCTACGCTATCCGTGCCGACTGATCCGGGCCGACACATTCCGCCTCGGGGGGATTTAGGTATAGAGTAATAATTCCTGAAACAGAAACTCTTTAAGAGACGAAAAGTGTTTATCCGGGTTAATCTGCGTGTCATGCTAGGACTGATTCGAGTCGACACTTTACGCAGAATCAGAATCCATAATGTTGGTTTTCTCGCGAGACGGCTCATGTTTAAAGTGTTTTTGGTATGCTACGACCGGGGATGGAAACCGCGACCTCCCGCACTCTAGGCGGACCATTACACAACCGAGGCGGTCGAATTGTTAACAAGCAGATAGGGTACACGATTGGCGATATGCACACATACACTGCACCAACATATAGCACGCTGCACATAACAGTTAATTAACATTCCGTATATCACATTTGTGAACAGAGTAAAGTTTAGAAGGTAGATGCCGTGAAGTAAAACAATTTCATCCATCAATATCTTAAAATTAAAACAGCAGCAGCTAGCTGAGGTTGGATAACTTGAACGTGTTATTGAACACTTTGATATTGATCTTTCTATTTTCTATACAAAACACAACAAAAATGGATGCAGTGTTATAGATAAATACAGCTGTTTGTTAAATATTGTGTAGGAATTTGTTCAAAACAAAACTTTACCATAAATATTAGATAACATGTAATATCATCACGAAAAAAAGTGAAGCAATTTTTAAAAGAATTCATGAAAGAGTCAAACCATACCGTCTGGATATAGAACTGGTGGTAGCATGTAATAACCGAGTTCTTTCGATGCCATAAATGCCTTGTCGATGTACCAATCAGGATGACTCTGACCAGAAAAAATAACACTCGGCATTCTTCTGTAAAAAACGCATATAAATACGATTACCAAACCAAACCTACGTCAGAGGTCCAGATACGGAGAGGTAGTCAGCTCCCCACATTTTCTCTCTTATTATCAAAGCAAACACTATGTCGTGAGTACTCAAAAGAATCGTCTCAGTGAGACGATTCTTTTCAGTACCCACACACTAATGTTAGATGCTTAAATGCGGATTTTAGAACATGCAAAACGCTAGAACTCTGTTACTTTTAAACTCTACCTCGGATACAGGTTACTTTTGGCGTCATCTAAAGGTAAAATTACGCTAAATACATCCGCTGACTACTATAGTCCATAAACAACTTGGTTTGTGTAGAAATGAGTGTAAACAATCACCAGAATGTATTGATTTTCTAGTGGCCAGCATCTGCGGCCCATAAGCGGCTGAGGTCATTTCATGATTGGTTAGGGCAGTTTGAAGTCAATTATATGCTAGGGGTCACCATATTTTTCGGGATAAATTGTTTGTGTGTATTTCAAGACGCCATATAGCAATTTGCCGGTGCCAAGCCATGTTAGGAATAATTCTATGCTAGGGGTCACCATGTTTTTCGGGACCAATTGTTTGTGTGTATTTCAAGGCGCCCTATAACAATTTGCCGGTGCCAAGCCATGCTAGGGAAATAGTCTTTTCTTGCGAGAATATGTGTTGAAGTTGAAACTCCACGTAACATATGTGATATCTGCAATTTGCAGCACAGTTATTTTATATGAATTTAAATCTTCAATTTGCAGCACAGTTATTTTATTTGAATTTAAATCTGCAATTTGCAGCACAGTTATTTTATTTGAACTTAAATCTGCAATTTGCAGCACAGTTATTTCATTTGAATTCTAATCTGCAATTTGCAGCAGTTATTTCATTTGACTATTTGTGATACAGAATTTG